>ML823727.1:69118-79593 GCA_009831015.1 Picea engelmannii
TTAGATGTGATTACAATTTGATGTTCAACTTATATTATAAATCAAAGCAAGCCATCCACGTGGCGAAAAGAAAATAAGGGAAAAATGATTTTTATCCACCTAAGTGCCTATGTTTGTTTGACTATCCCCTTTATAAGTTGAGGAGTCTAAGTGGTGCAGTATTTAGAGCATGCATAACATCATTCTTGAGAAGGAAAATGACTTTCCCCACATCCAAAACCTTACAATGAGAAATTTAGTTCAGATGCGTGGCCTTCAGTGTAGACAGAGGCGCATATGGCACTTGCGTGCGGACCGGATTGAACATAAAAGCGCATATGCGCAAGATGCGCGGGTGTGTAGTGAAATACATGCGCATGTGCACAAGATGCGCATCTATGGAGTGGAATACCCACACACTTGTGACAAGTTACCGAGAAAGAAACTCCAGATGGATTTCTTTCGATTCTCCTGTGAATCGACTAGTTAGCAGGTCGGCGGACGCCGGTTTGTGTCCCTGCAAGTTAATAAAACCGAAAGGAAAGAAAAATAAACCCAAATGAGGGAGGATTTGATACCTAAATCTCCAGCAGAGTCGCCAATCTTTTCGTGTTCAAATGGTCACCAGGTGAGCAAATAGAGAGCGCTTGCATACCCTGTTGGGTCTAGCAGGGTAGAACAGTTGTGGAGCATAGGGTTAAAGGAAACAAAACGAACTATAATCTAATATCAACTGAAAACAAATAACACTGTGAAAATAAACAACAAACATCAAACACAAAACACAGGGGTCACCAATGGTTTCAGGCTGGTGTATTAATGAAACCGGAGCATGCTGAAAGAAGAGACCAGAGGTTCCTTCTCCCGCCAATGGAAGGCTCTTTGGGGCCCTCACACAATTTGCTTTCCTTACAAATGAGATGAATTGCACATAGCAGTGAAAGAAATCTCGGTGATGCAGATGATGGGTTGTTGTTAAAGGATGAGCCCTTAACCATCTAAACAACATAACGGTGCTTAGAATTCCTTGCCAAAACAGTGTATCCTCACGGCCTTTTATAGCATCTCCTCGGGAAGTCACGTAACCTTCTCAAAGTGTGAACAGGGACCCTTTTAGGGTTTATTTAGGTCATTAACCCGCCGATTTTGCAGATCCAACTCTGATTTGAGAGTCAAATCAACTTGGGAGTCGGTCCATAAGCGGTTGGGAGGCCGACCTATTCAATTAATGCACCGTATTAGTAGGCATGCGGGTTTTTATGCTGACAGCCGTGCGTCGAGCGTGCATGCGCGCAAATCACATTTTTTTCCTGCACCTGCGCGCGCGCACCAAACTGCTGTAAAGAGCCCTTCAATTTTTGGTTACTTTGTATAGTTTTTGGCCCTTATGGAGTGCTGTGAAATTAATTCAGTTCCATGAATGACTTCATCGTTGTTTTGATGATGCGGAGTTCTTGTCGCCATGTGCAGACGAAATTTCAGTGATAACACTCACTGTACCTGGAGCAGACATTGGTCAAACTCACTCGGGCTCCTTGGAGGGTAAATCCACAATTACTGCATGGAAGCTTGCACCAAGGCATAAGTCCATTAAGTAGGTCGCCATTGTAACTGTTCCACCCTATCCCCGCCCCTTCTAGACTTGATCACGTGATGTTGGATTTCATCACCAACTAGTACGGTCATCAAAAGAAGGTCCTGTTTGCTTGGTTGTGATTCTTAGATTTCTATTAGCGTATGTTGTTTCTTTTCGGTAGTTGGCCATAGATTTTTTTCGCTGACTCTTTTTCTCCAACATCGAACCTCCACGCCGTTCGTAGAGGCTACAGGGAATTCATCTAGAAAATATGGAAGGAAACACCCCTTTACCCCCTCATTCTACCGAGGAATCTCCTCAAAAGAGCGAGGTTCAAAACACTACAACTTCCCAGGAAGAAATTCCCACTCCTTTAGAGAATTTTTGGATTATTTCAGAGTCTCTGGAAGCTTAATACATTCCAGAGGGATATGAACGACGTGTCCTTCAACTGAATTCCGCTAGAGAATTTTTTGTCGTCAATCCTTCTGACATTCCAACTGGGTCCCATCAAAACCCTTTAGCCGATGACCCTTTTTGGACTGCATACATTGTTTGAAGTCCACCACACCTGGTATGAGAACTTTATGGCATAGGGCAAGGTGTCGATGCACCCATCTCCTACACTGTACCCCTAAACCATTTTACCGGTACCACCACTTTTACAGCCACACCGCCCGTTGGTCCGAACATATCATCCGTTGGCCCAAGGTCTACTCTTCCCCTCCAAACGGCCTAATCTACAATAGTCCCTCACATCTCGACTATTCGCATAGGTAATGCAGTGGTCAATCAAGCTGCGATTGGCACACCTGTAACACCAAGACCTACACTCCCTTTTGGGTACAGGGTGTTGAATGCTTTCAATGCCACTACTACTTAAGCCACTACTACCCAAGTTGTACCGGGAATTTCCATACCTATCCAACAACCTGGAGGGGCCGGTCTTGGTGGTCCTAATCCACTCGACGACACTGGTCAGTCATTTACGTCTGGTTCTCAAATTCTGGGAACTCTACCTCAAGTTGGGGGGCATCCTCCCACCGAAGGAAAAATTCCATTCGGGGGGAACCCTCATGATGGGGGACATCCTCCCACCATAGGACAAATTCCATTCGGGGGGCACCCTCATGCTAGGAGGCAGCCTCAAGTCGGGGTCTACCATCAACCGTATGGACAAAATGTGTCTGCCACACCTAATCCGTGGAACGTCCCTTTTCCAGGAAACCCACAGTTCTCAGCAGGACAAAATTCTCAGACTCCACAACAACCTCCTTATGCACAAATTCCAAACCCAACCCATAACCCTCAAATCCCATCTGGTTATCCTCCGCTCACACATGCTTCTCAAAACACCTCAAATCCTGTATACCTTGGTCAAAACCAACCTCATATAAGAGGGCCCACTAGTTACAATTATCCACATAACCTAGTGATTGGCCCCACTGGTGGCCCCATGCCACACCAGCATTACCCACAGGTTAACTGACAACTACCTTTTCTAGCTACCCTGGACCTTCCAGACTTGTCTCGGTTAACGAATGATCCTATTTATCATTCTCCGGTTTGGCCACCTATTCCAGCTAAATTTCCTTCTAATATCCCAAAATTCGATAGAAAGTCCGGAGAAGACCCAAAAAACCATGTGATGACTTTCCATTTGTGGTGTTCATCCAACTCCCTCATGGACGATTCTATTCATTTGCATCTTTTCCAATGGACACTTATGGGTTCCGCAGCAAAATGGTATATTGAACTACCACGCGCATCTTTTCACGATTTCAACTCCCTCGCCATGTCCTTCCTCACACACTTCCAACTGCCCATTCGATACGAGACAGGTACTGAACTATTAACCTCCCTTCTTCAGACAAATTCTGTACATATCTCTGATCATATTCATGAATGGAGACGACGACAAAGGCTAATCAAAGCGGTCATTCCTGACCAATTGTTAGCAGAATGGTTCACTAAATCATTATTACCCCAGATCGCTCGTGACATTTCCATGGGTGGTGTAGTCACCGAAGAAGAAGTTATTTCCCGAGCTCAGTACTTAGACTTAGTCTATTCACAATCCAGTACTCTATACGAGTTGATACCGAATGTTACCTGTGCCACTAACGACCCATCCAAACCATCGGTTGCTTCACACGTGGATGGAGTTATTGGCTCCGTCAAAACCCAATCTACTTCCCAGTCGGTTAATCAACCCCTTCAAAACAACTTGGGGGCAAGAATAATGCGAGAAACAAACCAAAGAAAAACAATAACAACGAACAACCAAAAAATCAACCGCAAACCCCTGCTTCCAGAAAACAACCACAACGAAAACCAAAATTCCCATGTCTCATTTGTGGTGACGATCACTACACCCGAGACTATCCACATCGTGATGAAGTGGCCAAGATTTTTAAGGGAAATTCACAACCCGCTGTGCTTACTCAGCCTTTTCCACAATAACAATCTTTGGTTGCTCAAACCCCCACTACTGGGGGCAGTCCCAACCCACCCCATGATGAGGCCTCGACAAGTGCCCACATTTACATGTTTAATGGGGTTAATATGACCACTCACACTGCGACATATGAAATGCTATTTAAACCTGATAAGACGAAGACTACTAATGGTTCCGCATCGGAGCCATTACCCTCCTCCATTAATCCTCCATCTATTAGTCCTCCATCTGGACCACTTCAGATTGAAAAACCTTGGTTTAACTCTATCTTACGCCCTCCTAAGAGCACCATTTAGAAATCCACCTTCAATCCTAATTCAAGGGCTGCCCAAAACTACAACATTGTAGAAGATTTGGCCCAAGCACCATGTGTTATGTCTGCCTTGGAAGTTCTACAACACTGTCCCAGCCAACGTAGAACGCTCTTAGCCACTATCGGTGCTTTTGATCCTGAGTCATCAAACAACCTCACGTTTAATCTGGATGATCATCAACCATGACGCTCCCACCATCTAGCTTTCCAAATCGATGTTGTTGTTCACAATCAACAAATCCACCGAACTATCCTGGATGAGGGTGCCTCTACTTGTGTCATGTCCTTAGCTTGTTGGAAGGGCTTAAAATCGCCTGCCCTTAACAAATCCACTACAATGTTACGCACTTTCGATGGACGAGGTTTTCATCCTCATGGATTATTACAATCCTTGGCCATTCAATTGGGTGACAAAACTGTTACCGTTGATGTCAAGATGGTTGATGCTCCCCTCGATTACAACCTACTACTCGAAAGAAGTTGGTTCTACACTATGACTGCAGTCGCCTCGTTGGTGTTTCGATGTGTACAATTCCCCCATCAAGGAAAAATTGTCACCATCAATCAACTTGATTTCTGTACACCCGACGCTCGCATCCCTGCCACCAACAACATTCCCTTTTTGGGAGACCACCCAGTTACGTATGAAAGCGTTGGTGTTGGCTTGTTGAAAGATTCTAGCCTTATGGGTACTATCCCTACACCACTTCCACTTACCATGCATCATATTTCCGCTGTCAATATGATCTCGACTATGCCTTATCAATCCTTGGAATCATATAACCCTTGGGTTGTACCTAGTCCTTTGGAATTCGATGTGCTCGGTGACAGTATGCCACTTATCCCAGCCGAGGCCGCATACGTAGCTATTCAATCTGCCTCTCCCTCTCTGGACAATCCACATTTATTGACACCGGATGCATACTCGGTGCCCTCATGGTTGGATTCCTTGTCGTCCGCCGTTGATTACATTTCCTAGATTTTTCCTTTTGACGAATCTATTATGGAAATGCTTAGCATTGACGATCTTCCTTGGGATTATAACTATCATCGATCCTCTTTTCTTCCACCTTTGGAAGAACTTCATCAAGACATACGCTTTGTCTTCCCTCTCGATGTTACCAATGCCCCACAATCTCCGATCCTCACACAAGATACTCTCTCTGAGGGGAACATGGGAAACATCTCTACTACGATCGTTATTGATATTTCTATCAAAGAAGGTGTCGTGGAAAACATTCACCTTGGTGCTAATTGCACACCTGAAGAAGTGGTCTCTTACATCGCTTTGTTTAAGGAATTCTGCGATGTCTTCGCATGGAGCTATGAGTAAATTCCAGGGATCGACCCTTCCATCGTCGTACATGAAATCAAAACCTACCCTGACGCGAAACCTGTTCGACAAAATCTTCGCCCAGTTCACCCCAAGAAAATCGTAGCTATAAAGGCAGAAGTTGAAAAACTTCTAAAATCTGTCTTTATCTACCCCGTCCCTTTGACAGAATGGGTCTCCAACCTTGTTCTGGTTGCCAAAAGACAAGGGACCATCCATGTTTGTGTGGACTATCGAGATATCAACAAAGCTTGTCCTAAGGACAACTACCCTATGCCCTTCATCGACCAAATCATCAATAATTGCGCGGGGAGCGTAATCTTCTCTTTCATGGATGGCTTTTCTGGGTACAACCAGATTGAAATCTTACCTGTTGATCAACATAAGACAACCTTTATCTATCCATGGGGAACTTTTTCTTACCGAAAGTTACCTTTTGGCCTCAAAAATGCTGGTGCTACTTTCCAGCGGGCCATGTTGTACGCTTTTCACGATATCAAGCATATCACGGAACCTTACCTCGATGATCTACCCACCCATTCATCCAATCAATCCGATCACATTTCTCACCTGCGGGGGATTTTTCTTCGATGTCAGTTCTACCATATTCGCTTGAACCCACACAACTGCATTTTTGCTGTCGAATTTGGTCGACTCCTCATTTTTATTGTCTCCAAAGATGGGATCGGGGTGGATCCCTTAAAGATTAAGGCCATTCTATCCTTACCCCCACCTACCAATTTGACTCAACTCCAAAGTTTGCAAGGCAAAGAAAACTTCCTTCGTCATTTCATCTGCAACTACGTCGAGATAACTAAAGGATTCATGTGGTTACTGCAAAAGAACACCCCTTTCATCTGGGATGACACTGCCCAATGGTTATTCGATGCTCTCAAGAACGACTTGACGCACGCTCCCTTGTTACACCCTTTGGAGTACATAAAGGACTATATCCTTTACTTGGCCGCATCCACTTCCACTATTGCGATGGTGTTAGTTCAGGAGGACCCTAACGGCGAAGAACATGTGATTTATTATCTGAGCAAGAGTCTATCTGGACCCGAACTCGGATGTTCACATGTCGAGAAACTGGCTCTGGCAGCCATCATCGTTGTCCAGAGATTTCTCCATTACATCTTATTACGCACCACCACGATGATCGCAGACTCCAACCCCATGTACCACATCTTGACGCTTCAAGTACTTGAGGGAAAATATTCTAAATGGATCGTTATTCTTAAATAATTCGATCTTGAGTTTACGAAGGCTAAAGACAAAAAATCCATGGTGTTTGTAGAGCTTATCTGTGCTCTCCCTCGTGCTAATGAAAAAATTAAACCTAGAGATTCTCTCCCCAATGAATCTCTCTTCCTCATCAGCACCTCCAATCCTTGGTATGGAGACATTCTCCTCTACCTTCAAACCCAACGTTTTCAGCCCAACATCTCTCATGAAGAGCGTCGACACATTCGTCACCACTCTCACCGTTATCTCATCCTCGGTGACACCTTGTATCGCCATGGTATTGACACCATCCTTCAACGATGTCTGATTCATGAGGAGGCTAAACACGTTTTAAACGATTGTCACCTTGGTGCTTGTGGCGTTCACCTTTCCAGGATGGCCACAGCCCAAAAATCCTATGTGCCGGCTACTTTTGGCCCTCGATTTTCAAAGATTGCATCGAGGCCATCAAAAAATGCCCACCCTACCAAGTCTTTAACAAGAAGGCACACACCCACCCTACTGCACTGCACCCCATTATCACCATCAGCCCCTTTGCCAAGTGGGGTATCGATTTCATGCAGTGTAAGCCTACCTCAGCCGGGGGGCACAGTTACATCATCGTCGTTGTCGACTACTTCACCAAATGGGCTGAGGATATGCCTACCTTCCTGAACGATGGTTGTACTGCAGCTCTGTTTCTTTTCAACCATATCATAACTCGTTTTGGTGTACCACATACCATTGTCAGTGATCATGGTGCACACTTCAAAAACCTGATGATGAGCGAATTACATGTCAAATTGGGTTTTCTCCATGAAAACTCATCCCCTTAATATCCTCAGGCTAACGGACAAGTTGAGGCCATCAACAAGGTCCTAAAAACCAAGATCCAATGCATGGTAGGGGAAAACAAGACATCGTGGCATTTACAAATTTTCTCCGCTCTCTGGGCCTATCACACTTCTATGAAAAGCTCAACTGGATTCACTCCTTTCCAGTTGGTATATGGCATTGAAGCCATCCTACCAATCGAGTGTGAGATTCCATCACTCAAACTGAAAGTAGAACTCCTGCCCCATACTTCTGCTGAAGAAGAATGATTCTTGTATCTGTCCAAGCTGGACGAAACATGTTGTGATGCTGCTCTCGCTAATGAGACACATCAGAAATGAATTAAGAGTCAATACGACAAATCCGTCCACCCTCGTATTTTTGCAGAAGGAGACTTAGTCCTCATTTATAACCAAGCTCACAATAAATAGGGGACAGGAAAGTTAGAACCTATGTGGCATGGTCCTTACATCGTGAAGCATGTTCTACATAGAGGTGCTTACGAACTAGTAGATCATGATGGAATTTCCCTGGGAGAGCCCCGAAACAGGATTTACCTTAAAAAGTACTATTTCTAGATCACCTAGAATCTATACTTTGTACATTATTGTATTTTAGTTTGGTGTGTCTATTTCTTTCGCATGCTCGAGTCTTTACCGTTGCCACTCATGACTATGCTTGTGTTTTCATGCGCATATGACGTCTTCCTTTCCTATCTTTTTTGGGTTCGTGGATGGCGCTAGTTGACATACCCGGAACATTGCTTCGGCAGCATGGGTTATTTACCAATTTGATAAGGTGGTGAGTTCAGTAGGTATCTTCTTAAGACCAGCAACCAACAATATGGCAGAATATCATGTTGTCATTGGACTATTGACCCAAGCCTCCTCCCTAGGTATCTCTCGTATCATTATTTACTTAGACTCCCAACTCATGGTCTATCAACTCAACCGTATCTATGCTATCTGTAGTCCTATCCTGCTATGTATCCACTTACAAGTTCACCACCTTGAACGAATGTTCGATTACATTGAATATAGACACATTCCAAGAGAACTTAATAGTGTTTCAGATTCGTTAGCTAATTATATCATGGATCGGTATCTTGCCCACATATAAGAGTTAAGGAAAGCAAAACTATACATTACATGTAAATTAAAACACATCAAATACATCATCATTTACAAATAATTAGCACTGTAAAAACTCGAAACTGTAAATATATATATATATGGCGTGAATGAAATGTTTGGATTACATCAAAAAGTATGTAGAAGAGGAAAATATTGGGTCTTTCAACCCATACAACGTCGCCTAACAAGGCATACAAAAATGATCACTAGAGAGACTCTAATCTCCCTGCACTACATTGTGTTATGAGTAACACATCACTGCCCGCACTACACACCTCAGCAGAGAATTGATATTCTCTGGTACTCCCACAATGTGCCTCTGCAGATGTAAAGGCACTTCTCCCCTCCACAGAGGAGGAATGCCCATCGTAATGCCTTGGAGGTTTCTTTCAACCTCTCGGAGACCTATCACTGGTACTACCAGATACACTGCAACTAGGACGCTCCCACGACATCCCGGTATCGGTATATCGGTTGGGCGCACTTCTCCCTTGTCTGCATGTTGAAAACAATACATCTGTTAAAACTCTTCCACATACCCAAAAAATATATATATACATCAAAAAACCTTAAAAACAAAAACTAGACAAGGTATGGATCAGTCTCTTACCTGACACATCCCAGTCTTCCCTCGCAGGTAAAATCAAATCCATACTCCCATGGAAATCTACCTCATCATAGGGGAAGTGCTCTATCCAGAGATATTGTTGTCTCAGCCAGGCAAAGAAATCGCCAGTGAAACATAACTCTCACTCCGCTACCAACCTCGGAGACAGACTAGTCCACCTCTCCATCCTCGGTTCATCCACTGGTCACACCGCCAGTGCTATCTGAGGCTGCATCTAGGGGATGCGCTCTAGAAAAAATGAGATAAAAAACGAGCCATAACCAAACTGCTTCTGTCCTGTCCTGCACCATGAAATTTGTTCCTTCATATTTCGAAGGAACCCTGCATTCCAGTTGAACAGTGTTGGTTCCAAACATTGAACACCGTAAGCCACCTACGATCTTGATGCCAGATGCACGCTAGTACTGGCCATCATGCTCGTGATGGAAAATAGTATAGACCAGAGGGGTAGCTCTCAAATGTCCTTGACAGGGATTCTACCCCCTACCAGCCTTGCTCCTGGGATACAGTGGTGTGCCAGATACACGTCCACTTGTTCAGGTAGTGCCCTCTGCCTAGAGAAAGATATGGGGACCCCTCTTTTCGAGATGCCAATAAAAAAATACATGTCTTCTAACTCAATGGTTAAAAGCTATGTACCAATCTGGAATCCTTGCTCTGCAACATCCCATAGGCCGATCATATGCTCGAGAAATAAAATCTCTTTCTTCATTTTTTGCAACTTGAAGAATTTGAGCAAGCCATAAGCTCGCAACGCGGCCCGTGTGCGGGGACTCCGCAAGGAAGCTAAGTCATCCATCTCATGTTCTCTTTCTTTCCACTCGATCATGGTCGCTGAAGTTACCTACAAAACAAAAAAAATAAAGAAATTCATTATTTCCACGTTTTGGCAATTTCAGAAATTTTCAAAGCAATTTAAAACATGAAATAAGGTGCCCACATCATTTAAAAGTGACCACACACTCTTTTATAACCACCACGCCCTCTCTTAACCATT
>ML823728.1:5167-23577 GCA_009831015.1 Picea engelmannii
ATATATATATATATATATATATATATATATATATAAAACTAGAAATTGCTCCTAAAGGTGCAAAAACTATGTTGGTATAATGCACAAAGAAGAAAGGGAGTTTGGCATTCTCGTGAATTTGAAGGAAGTTTAATAAGGATTACATTGTCAAAAACTGAGTGCCACAAATATTATCTTTTGCACCATGATTTTTCTATTCAAAGGATGATTTTGGAGCTAAGTACAAAGTAGGTTCATATTTAGTGTTTTGTTATTTCCCCATTTGAAGATTTTGGAGGTTACAATTTACCTCAAATTCAGAGGTTATATCCAGTTTTGGAATGTACTCCAAACAATGGAGATGTAGAGAGGAAAATGTATGGTCTTCCCACAAAAAAAAATTAGTAAGTTTTGAAGGCAATTATTCCTTAGGGCACCTTTTTCTTTTGGTTTAAAAAATATTTTATGAAGAGGCATTGACTTTGGAAACTTTGTAGCTTTAATAGTTCCCCAAATCAAAGGAAAAATCCTTGTAAAATCTGCTTAGTTATGAATAATCGCTAGAATTGTTTCGTCGTTCTCAAGTAACCAAGAGATATTGAAGTATCCTAGATGGGCATTGAATTCCCCGTCAAGAATAATGTTCTTGGGATTAGTTCATAGTGGATGACTCTATGCTCCCATTTTCCATGGAGGCACCACAACGCTAAATCCAAATCACATAAGGTTTTGTGTCATCATGCCCAATTCAAAGGAGGGTTGAATCTAATTATAATGTTGATCCCCTGACACAAATAGGATTGATGAGCCTTAACTATGTAATGTACTAGATCTATTATAATAGCCAAAACATAAACATTGTAGAGAATAATAGTGGAACAACACAATATATGAAACCACAACACCAAAATAATACCTTTACTGAGAGGAAACAATGTTCACTTGCCTCTTCGAGGGGGCAACCTCCAGCAGAGTAGTGCTCTACTATAATAATTCTTAATACAAAACTTCTCATGACTCCTTCTCTTATTTACACTAATTTTATCTTCTAAAGATCATTCTAGAGGAAGATCCTTCTAGAAGAAAAATCTTCTATTAGGTCTTATTTCATTGACTTATTCCAATTTATTAAATAGGCCTTCTTAACTAATGTCAGCCTTTATTACATGGAAATATATTATTCTATCTACCTGAGGCGTTAGGGAGGTTAGGTCCCTAACATGCCCTCCCCTTGAAAATATCCTTGTCCTCAAGGCTTGAGATGAGGAAATTGTTGCAGAATGGTAGTCATCTCCCAAGTGGCATCTTATGGAGTTGTATCTTTCCACTACACTGACACTTCCTTGATGGTGTGTTGAAAGAGACGATGCTCACATTGGTCGAAGACTACTTGTGGTTGCAACCAAATGGAACCTTCTTCATCCAACTGAAGGAGTTTGGTTTGAATTTGGCACTTAGTATCAATCACCTTCCTTAAGCATGAGACATGGAAAATGGGATGGAGCTTAGAATGACTGGGAAAAGCTAACTGGTAATCTTCCTGCCCCACTCGCTTGAGAATTGTATAAGGACCATAAAATTTGGGAGCAAGTTTCTGACAATGGTTCGTTTTGAGTAAATTTTGCTTATAGGGTTGCAGACGAAAAAATAGTTGGTCCCCTTCAACAAATTGTCACTCGGAATGACCTTGATCTGCTTGTTTCTTCAAGTGATTCTGATCCATGGCCAAAAAACTTTTGAGGGTGAATGGTCTCACGAACTGCAATATTGTTGTCAACCTCATGAACCTTCGATACACCTGGCATGTAGGAGAGAATCTAAGGGGTCTTTTTTCCATATACTTCTTGAAAAGGAGTCATGTGAGTAGTTGTATGGTAATATGTGTTGTACCACCATTTAGAGACGGGTAACCATTGAGTCCATTGAGTCTATCATTCAGATGAAAAACACCTCAAATAGGTTTCCAGACACTTGTTGACAACTTAAGTTTTCCCATCATTCCATGGATGATAGGCGGTGTTGAGATGCAATTAGGTGCCCTGGAGACGGAATAATTCTTACCAAAAATTGTTGGTAAAAGTGGTATCTCGGCCAGAGACAATAGAATGAGGCATGTCATGAAGCTTGAAGATATTATCCATGAAAATTTGAGCCACCGTGGATGTTGTGAATGGGTGTTGGAAAGAACATAAATGAGCATATTTGGAAAGACGATCAATTACCACCATGATGATTGATTTATTTCCCGATTTAGGTAAGCCAACAATGAATTCCATAGAAATATCTAACCAAATAGCCGATGGAATCGGGAGTGGTTGTAGTGTTCCCGGGGTCTTCACTGTTTCTCCCTTATTCCATTGATAGACATCACATTCAACCACAAAGGTGTGGACATCTTGTTTCATACCATCCCAAAAAAAGAATGTTTGACCCTTTCATAGGTTTTGGTGAACTCAAAATGCCCAGTTGTGGGGGAAGCATGAAGCTCCAAAAGCACCACAGATTTAAGTTGCGACTGTTTGTTGAGATACAGATGACCTTTGTAGCGAAGCTCATTATTTTTCCAAGACTACCTAGGAGAAACTGGATAATTGGAATGCAATTGTTGGATAAGGCCATAAATTTTAGGGTCTTGCAACCATTCCTAGTGAGCATCTTGGAGCCAATATGGTAAAATGAAGGAGAGAGAAGAAAGGTATCCTTTGTCTTCATACTTCCGGGAAAGAGCATCAGCAACCACATTTTATTTACCCTTCTTGGAAGTTATCTCATAATCATATCCAAATAGCTTGGTGACCCATTTTTGTTGCTATGGGGAGGAAATTCGTTGTTCCAAAAATGCTTGAGGATCTGATGATTGGTTTTAATTTGGAAGTGTTGGCCCAATAGATAAGGACGCCAGAGATCCACAACATGCATAATAACCAACATTTCCTTTTCCTAGATTGATTGGCCCAAATGGAACTCTAAAAGTTGTTTTTTGGTAAAGGCCCTTGGTCATCCTTCTTGCATGAGAACTACGCCAATTCCTTTCCTAGATGCATCACATTCCAGGACAAAATTTTGTTTGAAGTTGGGAAGGGCCATGACAAAAGTTGCGCACATAGCCTCTTTCAAAGCATGGAAGGCTTGATCAGCTATAAGATTCCAATTGAAATCATTCTTTTTAAGGAGAGCAGTGAGAGGTGTTGCAATTTTTCTATAATTCTTAACAAATTTTCAATAATAGCTTGTTAAACCCAGAAAACCACGCTAGCTCTTGAGAGTTTTGGGGCAAGTCCAATCCTACATAGCTTCAATTTTCTTAGGATCCACCCTTACACCATCCTTGCCAACAATATGACCCAAATACTCCACTTCTGAGGCTCCAAAGGCACATTTAGATTGTTTGAGTAAAATTTGGTGCTGAGAAAGGATATGGAGAACTTGATCCACATGGGAAAGATGGGTTGTCCATGTTTTACTATAGGCGAGAATATCATCAAAGAAAACTAAGACAAAATGACGGAGAAAAGGATGGAACACATGGTTCATGAGACTTTGGAAAGTGGAGGAGGCATTACACAGGCCAAAGGGCATGACCAAGAACTCGTAGTGGCCCTCATGAGTTTGAAAGGTTGTCTTGGGAATTTCATCCTCTTTCATACGTATATGGTGGTAACCAGAATGAAGATCGATTTTAGTAAAGTATTGAGCACCACTCAATTCAGCCAATAGATCATTAATGATAGGAATGGGAAACTTGTCTTTAATGGTGAATTTGTTGAGAGCATGAAATTCAAGACACATGCACCACGTGCCTTATTTACTGAGGACCATGACCATAGGAGAATAATAGGGGTTGTTACTATAGAGGATGACACCAGCGTCGATCAATTATTGAACAATTTTCTCAATTTCATTCTTCTGGGAAAATGGATGACGATACAGGTGGACATTGGGAGGAAAATTGTCTGAAACTAGAAGAATGGAATGATCATGATCATTGTGGGAAGGGGGAAGGCCATGGGGAGTAGAAAAAATATTTTGGTGTTTGGAAAGTATAGATTGGAGGTCAGTATGCATAGATGGTGTCTCAACTACTTGAATGGAATTGAGTTGGGAAATAATGCCTGAATGGCCTTTTTTTAGGAGCTTTTCCATTCGATGGGAATTGATATCTCAAGGGAGCCTGTTGGGATGCCTTGGAACTTATATTGTTGGTCGACCTGTTGAAATTGCATGATCAATTCCTTAAAATACATGAGGACATGACCAAGAGTTCGTAACCATTATTCACCTAACATAATGTCACAACCACCCATGTCGATAGCAAACATACGATATCTCAGGTTGTACTGACCAATTTGGAGACACACATTTTCACAACGCCCTCCACATTTCATGGAACCTCCATTGGAAATCATGATTTGAAAATTGTTGACTACATGGATATAGAAATGGGTATCTTGAGCAATGCGTCAATGAATGAAATTATGAGTGCTACCATTGTTAATGAGAATGATGACCTTCCAATTTTTAATGTAGCCAATTAGCTTAAGGGTTTGGGGAGCATAGAATCTAGTGAGTGCATTCAATGAAATGATGGGTTCAACTTCTGGTGGATCAGATGGTAGAGTGATAGGAGTTGGCTCATGGAGCTCTGCTACATGATAAGACTCAATCTCATCGTCAGCAACATCCTTGTAGATGGCCATGAACAACTTATGTTCCTTACACTTGTGCCCCAGAAAATATTTTTCATCACAATTATAGCAAATACCATTGAGTTGGCGTTCAACCATTTATGCCTGAGTTAATTTTTGGATATTGAAAGGGTAGGATGAGGGGCAAGAGTGGGAGGGCGAGGGCGTAGATGGAAAGAATGTTTGTGGTGTTGGGAAAAAATAACTTGTTGGGATTCCTTGGCACGTTGAGTAGCTTCCAACCAATTTTGGGTGTGATTCATGAGGACTTGGACTCGTATTTCACCCTTGAGGCCACTAATAAAGAATTATCAAAAATATATATCAGACATGCCCTCTTTTCTGAAATCTAATTGCTTAAATACAGTGATAAACTCTTCCACAGTACCTAATTGTTTCAATTTGGTCAAACGGCCCAGGGAGTGTGTATCAGTGTCAAAGCGGTCATAAATTTCAGCCACAAACTATGTCCAATATATATATCCTTGCCATGATTTTAAATGCCATTGCCACCATTCCCAACATTCAAGGTCCAAATAGATGAAATTGTAACGAAGTTTGTCCAATTCATCAGTGATGTCATGCAAGGAGAAGTAGTGTTCCATTTGAGTGACTCAACCAGTGGGATCTGAGCCATCAAATTTGTTCACCTCGACTCATGGAAGACGTAGATCACAATGAAAAGGGTTGGACTGAAACTGTTGGGAATTAGAGGAAGGTGCACCATATGAGAAATGGACTCTGGGAATGGGAATTTTTTCGAGGACCTTGGAAGAAAATGAGTCAAGATGAGATTCAAGGTGGGATGCAAGTTGGTTGTCAAGGTGGGAATTGATGTCCGTCTTCAGTTCCTCTTTCATGTGGTCCATTTGGGACTCGATGTGGGTAGTGATTTTGTTTTCAAGGTCTTGGTTGTGAGTGGTGGCCATGGTGAGGGGAAAACATAGGGAGAGGTGGGAAATAAAGGTGGTTGAAAAGGGCGGGTGGGTCCACAGAAAAAAAAGGCTAAAAAATGATAGGTGTCACTAGGATCATGACAAAATTTTGTGTCAAAATGCCAAAATTTTGAAGAGGAGAAATCTTGTATGTTCCCTTTCTATGTTGTTTGTGTCCTAGGGGTTAGGGTTTTTTTGGGTTTCTATAGACAATGGTTTTCTCTATGTTATATCTCTCCGATATACATGTGGGGTCGAACAGTAGTACTCGGCCCAATATCTCAGGGCACCAACTAAGGAGGGTAGACTGTACCCTTAGTCGTACTACCTGATTACCCAGGTACTAGAGAATATCTTCTCAAGTGTTGTTCTTGGTGGCACTATAGAAGTCAGACGGTCGATCAGTTTATCTACAGAGGGCTTCAGGATATCTAGGTCGATCTGTATACAGGTGTTTCTTGATGCGCTACCACTCGAAGGGCTACCAACAGGGGTTACAAGGGTGGCCAACAATGTGCACTTAAGTACCACTTGTAGTTCTTGTGTGTATGCTTCCCCGACCGTGGATTTATGCATTGAACGACAAATCTTTGTAGCTTTAAGACGTCGGAATACGTCTCTAACCTAAAAAAAAATAACTCACAATTTTTTGCCAAGGAAATTTCTCTGATACCACTTGTAAGGTACCAGATATATTATAATAGCCAAAACAAAAATATTGCAGAGAATAACAGTGAAACAACACAATATATGAAACCACAGTACCAAAATAATACCTTTATTTAGAGGAAACAATGTTCAATTTCCTCTTTGAGGGGGAAACCTCTAGCAGAGCATCGCTCTATTACAATAATTCTCAAAAAAAAACTTATCATGACTCCTACTCTTATTTATACTAATTCTATCTTCTAAAGATCATTCTAGAGAAAGATCCTTCTAGAAGCGGAAGCTTCTATTAGGTCTTCTTACATTGACTTATTCCAATTTATTAAATAGCACTTATTAACTAATGCCGGCCTTTATTACATGGAAATATATTATTATATCTATGTGAGGCATTAGGGAGGTTAGGTCCCTAATAAACTCAGAGGCCTTGACAAAATTTACTCACAAGGAAACCTTTCAATCATATCATCTTTGTCTGAAGTATTCTCATGAATAATTTTTTGTGATAGGAGCTACAATGTGAACTAAGATCGATTAGCATATGAGTTTTGGATGAAGGAAACAACTACAATGGGAACATAGGATTCTATAACCTCAAGAAGGACAATTCACTCCAGTCAAGGTTGAAAATGACAATTCAAGGGAAGAAATTTGAGAGAGGGGAAGCTTCAATGTGTGGTATTTGAATGCATAGATTATGAGAGTCTTCAGTTTTTTTTGCGGAGATGGATCTCAATGTTTCTCTTGAAATAGGCCTTGCATTCCCTTAATTAAAAAGGTAAAATATGATGGAATTGAGCTCTGAATTATCTCAATTACATAGGCGTTACAGGAAAATCCCCCTGCGGACAGGTGGATTCCCTCTTGGACCCTAAATCTCTAAGATCAAGACAGAAAGGTGATAACTTTGGTCACTGACATCCCTTTAAACCTAGCTAAGCTAATCTATAGATAAGAGGAAGAAGATGTACCTTTTTTACGATGTTTTTCCTCGCCACGTCCAAGTTGAGATCTGATCTTCAAGCTCTTCAACAAGTCCTGCAATCCAATCAAAGACAAAGTATGATTCCTATTCTACTACGATTAGTTTGAAACTAGATCTATCCATTAAAGACACTTTCATGTAGGTATACACATTCTTGAAGGAAACAGGCCAAGCACATGTATTAATGAGAACTCAATAGAGATACTTACATACCTTTGATGAAGATGCAGCAGCCTCTTCCAGCTCTCCTTGTCCAACCTCTTGCTCAAATGATCCATAAACAAAATGACTATGCTTCACTTATTATCTCCCTTATGAGATCATAAGTTTGATGCATTCAATGTATCCTTCCTTATGAGATCATAAGTTAGGTATTTCTCAATTTATCCATCCACCCTTCACCATGAGAAGGCATCCTTATATAACCTTAAAGAGGCCTAACCACCTCTAGAGATTCTTGGGATAGGTTGAGGATCTTTATCCATCATTTGTGGATCCTCCCTAAGATCCATCCTTGACCTCATATTCGAATCCAACTGATTTCAGAGATAAGGGGGATCTTCCCCTGATTTTCTCAACAGCATAACACTCCCCCAGAATGGTGCACAGAGCACTACAATGCTCCCCCAAAGGAAGGAAAGGAGAGTCATCACTCCCTACTAGTGGGTAGGGGAGCACTGCCCAATATTTCCTCAAAAAATCCCAACACTCCCCCAGAATGGTGCACACAGTGCTACAACACTACCCCAAAGGAGGGCAAGGAGCGCTAGCACTCCTTACTAGTGGATAGGGGAGTGTTGCCCAAGATTTCCTCAAAAAAACCCAGCACTCCCCCAGAATGGTGCTGAGAGTGCTACAACACTCCCCCAAAGGAGGGCAAGGAGCGCTATCACTCCCTGCTAGTGGGTAGGGGAGTGTTGCCCTTCAAAATTCATTTTTAAGTGGTCTTCCTCAAGGAAAAGGCTTTGTACTCTTTGTCAAATGATTTCTCCTTCTTTAACCAATATTTGAGGGTGTCTTCAAGTGTTCCTTGTGATTTCGTTCGAGACACGACATAGGCAAGATGACTATATGATGTCTGCAACACTTGCGGCCAAAATGTGACACTTGTAATGACAACAATAGGTCATCATTGAAGTGAGTAATTTTATTGTGTAACAATGGGTAAACTATGATGAAAGAGTCTGCATTGATAGAGAGTGAAAGGCAGATTCCTAGTCAATTCACAAAAAATTAGGGTTAAGGTTTATGTAGTTATTCAACTCTCCATTATGAATGGGCTCTTACTTAGTGATATCCAAAAACACTCAAGTCTCGCAAATCATCATCCTCAACAATTCCCTCCTAATATAGTTCATTTGAATTGCATTTTTCCAAAGTGATATTGGCATGGTTAATGCAGGATCAACAATGGAATATGTTCTCAAATATATCAACACCATGATTGATGATGCAATCAAAGAGTTAATTCAAGAGATTCTTAAACTAGACAATCCGAGAAACATCCTTTTGACATTAGAAAAACTTTTCATTATGGCTACAAATATTGAGATGACTACAACATTGAAACAACGAATTTGGTGACGAGAACTGTCCTTAAACTTGTGCCTTTGTAGCCACACATCATGTTCAATTACATAGGTAAAATGTGTTGGAATTGGGCCCTACATTCTCTCAATTACAAAGGAGAATTGTGATGGAAGAGTTAGCATCAAGAGAGTAAATGGTGGATTCCTAGTTGTTTCACATAAAATTAGGGTTAAGGTTCTAGTTTAGAAGAGAATTAAAGAACACTTTCAAGGAGAATCGAATGCAATAAACATGAGGCCTGCAAGGCCAAAGAGATTGAAAAGATTGAGAGAGGCCATTGGGGTGATTTAAAAGATGGCATGGCCTAGCCATGGTAGTAGTTTATATTAGTAGAATAAGAGCACTAGTAATAGCAATAACATTATAGCTAGTAGTAAAGGAAACATCATATAAAAGCAGTAAAAGAAGAGTCAATTAAATCACCAAAGTAAGCATCAATAAAAAGAGTGAAGAGCAACAATAGACCAATGGTAGTACCCACACCAATAAGTCGTAAGAGAAAAAGCATGAATAGAAATACCAACACTAATAGTAATATAGTCTAAAATACCAATTGTGAGTCTAAATATAGTTGAAAGTGTTGATTTGTCATAAGAGATGATATTTTATGTGAATATGAATATCTTATTACAATGATGATTGTTCTATATATAAAGAACATATGGTGACCATCCATGAAGAGATGCGTCCGTTGGGTAATAAATATATTTATACTTTATTTATACATATAATACTTTATATTATAAATATATTATTACATTAATAATATTATAATTAATAATATTGCTTAGTAATTAATAATCATGTTATTAATTATCAATCTAGTAGAATGTCTTTTCGATGCTACCCAAACATCAACACTCCCTCTCAGTGAGGGAGACATTCTACATTGTACCAATATTACCTCTGAAGTTTACCTTTGAAGATTACCTGTGGGTAGCTCTCAAATAGCTTCAACATGTCACCATGACATCCATTACCTCGCAATGCATGTGTACTTCATCATGTGCACCCATGTGACTTCACAGTCAATGCATCCAAGGCCTGTGGGTAGTTCTCAAATAACTACAGCATGTCCCCAGGACATCCACTACCTTGCAATGCATCTGTACCTCATCACGTGCACCCTTGTGACTTCACAGCATGCATCCAGGGTCGGTGGGTAGCTCTCCAATAGATACAACATGTCATCATGAGACTATCAAGTTTCGCACAGAAAACTTGGATATTTTATGCATAGCATCCAGTAACCTGCGATAACATTTGTACCTCGTCTCTTCAACATGCATCTATGGCCAATGGGTAGCTCTCCAATTGCTACAACATGTCATCATGACATCCACTACCATGTGATAACATCTGAATCCATCACACCCTATGAAGAGGGACTTATTTGAGCTTGTCCCCAAAGTACTCGAACTGCATCCTTGACAACGACTTTGTCATCACATTTTCAACCTTATCATCGGTAGCCACATATTGGAGCTTCGCTTATCCCTTCTACACCATATTGGAGCCTCATTTCTCCCTTTTGTACCAAGTGTCTAGCAACCAAGTGTCACTTCCATGAGACACAGACTCCAAGTCCGATACCACGCGAGATCACATCCATTGATTGTTGAACATGTGAATCTATACATCCTCATATATCCATAGTGCAACATGACTTTGCCCCATGCAACCAAGGTATGTGGGTATCTCTTAATAGCTACAACATGTCCCCGGGACATCCACTCCCTATGATGCATCAGTACCTGATCATGTGCACTCATGTCTTAGTGCCAGCCCTCGGACATCCATAGTGCAACATGACTTCACCCCATGCAACCAAGGTCTGTGGGTAGATCTCAATAGCTACAACATGTCCCCAGGACATACACTCATTGTGATGCATTATTACCTAATCATGTGCATTCATGTCTCAGTGCCAACCCTTTTTCATGTTGGATGAGTTCCACCTGTCTCAGTGCCAACCCTTTTTCATGTTGGATGAGAACACTCAGTGCCATCCCTTTTTCATGCTGGATGAGTTCCACATGTCTCAGTGCCAAACCTTTTCCATGCTGGATGAGAACACTCCCTCTGAAGAGGGACCACGCCAATCTTGTCCCTAAAGTACTCAAACTTCATCCTCGATAGTGGCTTGGTAAAAACATCTGCAACTTGATCCTCTGTAGTCACGAAACTAGAGCCTCACTTCTTCCCTTTGTGCCATATCCCTGATATAGAAGTATCTGATCAATATGCTTCGACATGTCATGGAACACCGAGTTCTCTAACAAATTCATATAACTCTGGTTGTCACACCAAATGCAAGTTGTCTCCAATCCGAGATCAAATAAATCAAACAGAATCTTTCAAAGCCATATTGCTTCTCTGCTCGTTGCACATGTTGCCACATACTCAGCTTCAGTCATACTAAGTGCCACACATGACTGCTTTCTGCTGCTCCATGAGACCTTATTGGAGCTAAGACTGAAACAGTATATGGAAGTGCTCTTCTGGCCAGGAATATTGTCGCCCCAATCTGAATCTAAGTATCCATACAATCCAAACTCGTGGTCTATTACATACCTGAGACCATAATCCAATGTGTCCTTAAGGTACCTCATCACATGTTTTTCTACGACCAAATGAACCTGCCTGGGTTGCTCCATATATTGTCTTAGGGTGTTCAAAACATATATCCAGTGTTGTGTTCTTAAAGTACATCAACGAACCCACCATTTGCATGTATAATGTAGCATCCACAACCTCTAAAGTCATGTCATCCAACAACCTCATATTTGATTCCATCGGTGTATCCATAGATTTACAGTCTAACATCCTGAACCTCTTCAGGATCTCCACAACATATTTTCTGGAAGATCTCGTTCTTCCTCTTCCATACCTCTAGACCCAAAAAGTATTGCATCGAACCAAGATCCTTCATATCGAACTCAGAGGCCAACTCCCTCTGTCACTGAAAACCTTGTTCGTCTGGTCTGCCTCACTGGATGCTCCCTTTGTGACTCTATGACAATATTTCCATCTTCTAGAGCACACAACATCATGGAAATCACCACATAAACACATTGACACAAGTTTCATGTGATCTCAACTACAGAGGGTTTGCCACTTCTTCTTATGTCCATCTCAATCACTCCAAACCAAATGCTCGTGTTGATCTTGATCTTCTTTCTCTGTCAGGCTCTCTACATAAGTCGTGAACTCTTAGAATCTATTGAAGACCTCATCCTTGGTCTTCATGAAGAAGATACATGAGTGTCATATAGTATAAGAATCTTGGTAAATTGTCATGTGCCTAAAAGCACCACAATCTACTAACCAGGTATCCATGGTAAATTTCCTACAACAAGAACAAGAACATCTCCATGGAACAAGCATTTCCATGGTAACTTGTTCAAAACAAAATAAGAGCAAAACAAGAATATTTCATGTTCTAAAGTTTTTTGTAGTGATCCTTGAAAACACATTTCCTATTCATGATACAGATAATGATCAAGGTGGCCACCTTGTGATAGTATTTCTTGATAACCTTGTAGATGATGAAGCCTCCATTCACACAGGGTCGGGTTCACATTCATGGAGCTATCCTAACCTTTAATCATATTTAATTTGTCATTTTGCAATCTTTAATGAAATAATTCTCCTTTCGCATCCACAACCAAATTAATCAACACCAAAATTAGTTGCTCCCACATCAGAATCTAGTCTTAGCAAACCAATTTTTTGGTCTGTCGGTTGTGATAGTCTTCCATAAATAAATAAAAATCAATTCATCATTTCCACATTTTCACCCTTCCAAGTCCAATGTTGCAGTCACAACATCCATAATATGAATTACCTCCATTGCTTGACTGATAACTAAAAGTCATCGTTGTGAGACTTCCCTTTTGTTTCACATCATCGAGATACCTCTCCCGACTTGGATCCATGAAGCCATATATTGATGCCAACATACTCCACTCTCCATCAAACAAACCTCACCTCATAGATCTTGATGGGTATTCTCTGCAATTTGTGGAAGCTAGGGTTTTGGAGCATCATTTCCACAACGCAGCACTCTCGTAGTGTGCAGTTAACTTTGATTCATGCCTCGACATCGTGGCCATCGCTTCCTCTAGAAAAAACTACAGCGGTCCTGCAGGACATGTGGAAAACTACTCGGAGTCCAATACAGGAAAAAACTCTGAGATTTCGACCCACGCATAAAATAATACGATCATAACAGTAGAGATTTTACATAAAGAAGCCATGCCAAGAGATGGAAATATATCCAAGGCACCGACAGGTATTAAATAAGTTGCACCAATCGAAGGCAACGCAGACATTCTTCACGAGATGTTGAATTCACATAGCATCCCTAGGGTTGGGCACATGAGAATCCATGGCGGAGTCGAAGAAAATATTCTCTCCTCCTCGGGAAAGACTCCCGGTGTGGGTCACTAGGAGAAATATAAAACTAAATATTCCACGTCTCCGACAAGTGTTGATTTTTCACTGCAGCTACACAGACTGTAACATGGAAACCTTGCAAGTGTTGTCGAACGATCACTACCAACAACAATAAGGAGAAAGACAGAATCTTCTCAATCTATCTCCATTGTAGGTGGCTTTCCTGGGATCTTCGTAGAGGAGTATGGCTTATTTCAGATCATTGTCCAATGACTCCAATAGGCTTCTCAATTATCGCTACCCTCAATGGCTCTCACTCACGGTCATCATGTCAATGTGATGGACAGAAACACTACTGCAAACACAGTAGTAATTCACTCACTCAGACTATCTACTCTCTTACTCTCATAGGTCCCATTTCTTTTCCATTTCCATGGGCCCTCCTGTGAGGGAGTTAGGCCCAGTCCTGCTCTAATACCATGTTGATTTTTCATAAGAGATGATATTGTATATGAATATGAATATCTTATTGCAATGATGAGTGTTCTATATATAAAGAACATATGGTGACCATAGTGACCATCCATTAAGAGATGCATTTGTTGGGTAATAAATATATTTATACATTATTTATACATATAATACTTTATATTGTAAATATATTATTACATTAATAATATTATAATAATATTGCTTAATAATTAATAATCATATTATTAATTATCAATCTAGTAGAATGTCTTTCCTAATAGAAAGCACCAATAGCAACAGTGTAATATAAAGTGCTAGTAATGAGTAAGTAAAAAGTACTATAAAAGTATCAATAGTAGTACTAGCACCAATAATTATATAATGGTATTAGTACAAGTAGTATTAAGAGATATAAAACACTATAAGTAGTAGTAATGAGCAAGTGAACACCTACAGTGGTAGTAGTCATAAAATTATAAATTATGAGTTGTTAGGCCAAGGGCCTTTAAGTGGCTTCCATGGCAATCTCATCTAGCAAAATAGGTAGAGTAATAAATATGTAGACATATTGTAGTTAGTTTAATATCACGTTTGTGTGAACCACAAAGAGAGTAGAAGAATTATAGGTTGAGATGTCGGGGAAATTGAATCATACACTTGGAAATGTAAGTATACTTTGGATTATTAATGAAGACTGCTTCCATATTGATGTGAACGAGCATGTGTAAGAGATTTTTGTTTTTTGTGTAAGAGTTTTGTTGCTTGAGAGTGTTTGTGAGAGAGGATCTATGTACATATCCCTTTGGTATTTATATTAACCTACTGATGTGCAAGATTATATTGGGGAATATTGTTATTGAATAGACAACAATGTTGAACATTTAGGTGAAAAAAGTATGATGTGATGATTTGAATAGGTTTAAAAAGTTCTTTCTTTAAATGTGCCTATAATTCGGAACGATATTAAAATGCATGTTCATTGAATAGAAGAAGGTAAGAGAGAGCACACATGTGCACACACACACGTAGCAATTAATATATGTTACATATAATAACGCACACGGACATATGATACAACAATTCAGGCAAGGGAAAACACAGATAGTTAAATGCTAAGAACTAAAAAACCACCTCACGTTGAGCATCTTCTTAATTAATACTACCATAGCTTAGCCATGGTTTTGTGCTCTATAAACACCATTGCCCTTAGGTTGTTGTTAATGCTTGTATGCTTCATGGGTTTGTTTTCCTTGGTAGGTAATTATAGAGACAATCAATCACATTAAGAGCCTTTGATTCATCATTGGGGTCTATGGCATAATCTTGTACTCTCGTGTCTTTGTAGTTTTTTTTTAATGCCTCCTCTAAAGAGTTGAATCATTGGGGTCTATGGCATAATCTTGTACTCTCGTGTCTTTGTAGTTTTTTTTTAATGCCTCCTCTAAAGAGTTGAATAAATCTAAGTTAATTTCATTGAATCGATTCAGTATGTCATAAGTTATTGCATAAACAATCTATTTCAATTGCTATTGATTGAATATATGGATGGGTGAAATCTAATGATGATCTTTCATGGTGAGTTAATAACAATGCAAACATGAAAAAACAACAATCTCTTAAAATGGAGGGATAATTCAAAGTACTTTTACAATGAATTTGAATATGGTGTAAAAAGATGAAATGTAGGAAATTGAATTAGCTTTGTGAATACATAATTTTTATTTATAGAATTGATGAATAACTATGTGAAATATGAGTTTTTATAATAGTAGTATGTTATTTTTCAAGCAAAATATAATGTATATGTTTATGTTAGTGCGGGTGTTGAATACCTTAACGATGGAATTCCCTTTAAAAAATTATATAGTTGTAGAGAACCCATTGTTTTAGTGCGGGGTATTTTTTCAAAATTTATAATATTAATTTTATATCTTTTTTTTTAAATTATGAAAGTCATTATATCCCTTGAAATTGCAATACTTTGTCTTAGTGTAGACTACAAGGGTCTTAACATTATCAAACCATAATATTTTTTTTGTCGTTGTCTAAACATTCGAATTTTTGAACTTTTTCATCGGAGTTCGGCTAAACAGATTTTGGTGAAATCACCATTTTTTGTTGTTTAAATTGCATTTTTGAATGGATAAATGGATTCAACACTCTAAAAAACCCTAGGGGCACTTGAATTATACAGACTCAATCAATCAAATCTGGAGTTCCAACCATTTTTTGTTAAATTCCAGTAAAAATTGATCGAAAAAAATGCCCGTAAAACTCCAAAAAGTCAAACATTTAGAGTACACAGTTTTTTTTAGATTATAGATCTTCATCTCTTCTAGTGAAGCTGGTAGCTTATTTGAAAAATGGTTAAAGTGATAAAAAGTTGTAGCAGAAATAAAAGAGATGCATTTTAGGATTCCCAAGTCTATAAAAATATATTAAAAATAAGGGGAGGCAGGTGTGGGGGGGGGTTCTTTACAAACTCGGAGGAAAAAGAGTATTAAATTACTATTGGAATATTGGGAAAGACACCAACAATAAAGAAAAGGCATATGGGACTCCAGCTAGCAAAGCTCTGACAAATTTCCAACCTGAATGTTATAGGAGATTCCAAGACAATCATAAGGATGATGATCCAGGGAACCGAGCCAAAAAATTTGAGCCTAAAAAGAATTATAGATAGAATTTGTGTAGACTCAAGGACCCTCAAGCCAAAAAAAAATCACGTTCTGAGAGAAAATAACATGGCAGCAGACAAATTGGCAAATGAAGCCATAGGGAGACCTCCTGGAATCTTAGGGGTGGAGGGTATTAAAGTTTTAGTCCCACTAGTCTAATGCTTCGCCACATGACCAAGATCCAGCGCATAAAGGCTAAAGGAGGAGCCACTTGGAGCTCCAACGCGAGAGGTGAAAGGTGGAGGAAATAGATGGCAAGTGCAAAGTCAATGACTCACCGACTAAGGACGATCTGGGTTAACAATATATGGTACGACGACCTCATTATGGATTCTGGTGGTCAGTTTATCCATTCAGTTGAGCTCGTGGGTAATCAAAGGCTGAAGGCTCTAATGCATATGGATCGAGCGTGTAGCAGCCCAGATGCGAAGACGATTAGCCAGGATGATGTTAGGTTCAGTCTTAGGCTCGCACATGTGAAGGATACAAGTACAGCACAACAAGTAGAGTTTGCGACTTATCTGTTTGACACAAATTTGGCATTGATCGTCACATGGGGATATTTGTCTCAACATCCATCCTTGCTGGGGAGAAATTTATATGTCTTTGGCAAGCCATTCTCATCCTGCGCTCTCCCTGAATTGCATAGTATGTCCAGTGTTGTTTGTATCTCAGAGAATTCCTTCTCGGAGACTTTGGGATCCCCCTCGATATTCCTTGTCACGTCCACTGCCTCACCCTCCACCTTTTTATTTCCTCGCCCAAGCCTTCGCTTCGCGACCTTTGCTGGAACCTGCTCCTTCCAACAAAAGACTCCCAATTCACAAAAAACTCAATTCTCTGCAGCATTGCATCCCCCCTAGCAGCATGGAAAATATCCAGAGGAACCAAAGCGCGCCAAAGATCACACACTTGCAGGGCATCAAGGGTTTACTAGTTGGTTTTGTTCAGTCGGACCCTGAGGCGAAGTGTGTAGGCTGCCAAAGGATGTGAATTCAGATGGAAGCGCTTAGCTCCACTTTAACCTTTGAACTTGAGACCCTCTTTCAACACAGACATCTAATTGAAAGGCTGCAAGATGAAATTTATGCTCAGAGGAGTCAAATTGAAGAGCAATCCAATAGTCTGGAGATAATGCAGAATCGATTGGATCAGATGGAAAGAAATCATTAGCATCCCAGTACACCAGCAAGCACCCAGGGACCCTCCAAGAACATAACTTCAACCACAGCCAACCAAATCCTGGACCTCAACGAGCCCTATCCAGATTCAATTTGGGAGCAGCAAGAAAATTTGAAGATCAAAATGGAACTGGGTCACTGAATTTTTGTAAAATTCAAATGTCATGTTTTGTTTTACGTTATATATAAACGAAGTTTTCTATAGATTGTATTCTTCGAAATACAATAGATGTGATATAGCTAGGGAAAGTGGAAACTCAATGATCACAAATTTTGTATTAGCATTTCCAAGCTTCAAAGCTTCTATTTCTCGAAGGTCTCTCATGGCCCTTTTTTTGTACTACAATGGATTTATCCACACTTTTTAATATATATTTCCCAGTTCTTGTTAAAAAAAAAAAAAAATATATATTAAAACTAGTAAACAATATTAATTTTTAAAATATATATTTGAAATCTACATAGTTGACTCTATATGTGCGTGTAATTTTATTGACAACATATTTGTGTAGCGTATAGAAAAATAACGTCAAACCACCAAGTTTTTCATCCCAAACCTAAATCTGAGACAACTAACTACGCTAGATTTGTCACTCCCATTGAAAAAAATTGAAATGAAAAGAACATGTTTCTAGTGCATGTGTGGGCTATTAGAAACGTGAAAGCATTATTAGGAACAAACGCATCTCTCTCTCTCTTTGTTTCCCTCTTCCCCTCTCTCTCCTCAATCGTCCCCTCCCCCCTCTCCCTCTCTCTCTTTCCTTCCCTCTTTCCATATCTCTTTTTACCTCTCTCTAACTCCCTTTCTCCCCCCATCCCTCTCTCTCACTTTCTCACTCACT
>ML823728.1:26788-57085 GCA_009831015.1 Picea engelmannii
GCAATCTTCTCCTTTTCTTTTTCCTTCTCGGCTGCTTTCTTCTCCGCGGGCTTCTTCTCGGCTCTGGGCGCCATTGATTCTGCTCGGCCCTTCGGCTCTAACAATTGTGCCTGGGGAGACGATTGATTATGACATGGAAACAGAAAGGCCCTTATTTATATATAGGAAGTTTCCGGCATTGTCATTGGTGGAGACCTAAAGACGCTGATTGCCCAGTGAGCGGAATCTCGGCCGTCGATGCCCTTTTGCTGGACGAATTGAATCCACGACTCTCGAACGGAGATGGAACCACGACGCTTTAGATTTTTATTTTTTATTAGGTCTTCTAATCATGAGAGTTTTTGAAGTTTTAAAAGGGAGTAAGTTAATCTTGAGTCACAAATCTTATTAAGAATTCATCAAAAATTTTATGTATAATTAAAGTTTCATTATTATATAAGTTTTGTGCATATGTAACAATGTTTTTAAAAAGGTAGGGGGTAGGTACGGGGATCTTCACTAATCTCAGAAGAAAAATAATCAGAAAAATTATCCAATGTATGGGGACTCGAAATCTCCTCTAAGAATAAGGTGAGGCATATGCATTGTTATAAGGATTGAGAATTGCACTAGATGGTCATATAACTTTTCTTGGAATGGTAATTGATTCAAGTGTCATCATTTAATTGATGATCAAAAATCTCTTGCAAACTAGCTTTAATATTGGCTTAGGTTTTTCAAGAGACCTTTAGATTCCACAAAACATTTTTTTTTAAGTTTTGAGGGAAAATAACATTGTCACTAACTCTTTTGCTAATGAAGTCACAAGAATGGAAATGGGGTTTTAAGGGTTAATGGAACATTAACCTAACAAACTATACTATAAGCATTTTTATGCATTTAATGGTGAGACTTCAAATTAATCAACCACATGTCAATCATGTGCCGTTGTTACTTCTAAAGCTTTGTCATAAACACGATGAGCCCCACACCCCCTTTGCACATGCTCGGTGAGGTGAAGATTTGCAGTTTTGAATAGGTGATCCAGATGCATGTCGGTGGTATTTCACCTATTCCAATTGGCTCATTTTGGCAGTTTTTTCCTAGTTTTCATGTCCCTGACTTCTGGGGTCGTTTTGAGGCCCTAAACAACGTTTTTAGGGCTCGCCACAATCTAAATGTCAATTTTTTCTAAGTTTGACTGCAACATGTGTAGTCATTAGATAGACCTTTCCAATGGGCTATCGTGCGCCTAAAATGGAGATCATATGCAAAAGTTATGACCCCAGGAAGTTGATGTACTAGCTTACCCAAACGGAGCCCACATGACTTTTGGCGCTTCATCTCCTAGGGTTAGGTTTTTGGATGTCTAGGGTTTTTTACATTCATGTTTATTGTAAAAAGGTCTTCAGAGCCTCATTGTAATCAACTTTCTTGCAAATAAGCGCAGTCGTCACATCTCTTCTCAGAGATAAGTCGCCACCATTCTAGCAAGCTTGTTTTTCGCTGCATTTTACAGTTTCAACTTATTTCCTTATTGAATAGAAACCAGTTTTACTGTATATCTGTTATTCTGTGTTAAGCATATTTTGATAATAATTTGTATTCATTTCATTCTACTCATAAAATATGGATCAGCGGTATCAGAGCGGTATGCTCCTTGTCGTTCTTAATGCATGTCCTCAACGAGGTCAGGGTACAAAGAATTGGATCTCAAGCTTGTTTCTTTTAAGGACAAAATCTCTCGCACGCCCAACCAACCTCTCATGGTGGGAGAAAAGAACGACGACAGGACATGAGATCCCTTCAAAATGTTTCTTGAGGAATCCCTCATGCAACAGAGGAACGAGATGATGGATAGTTTTGCACAAATCCTTCGGCAACTACCAACAGGCGACGCATCTTCCTCGAATGGAGGCGTTGCCCCCTTCAGGGTACAAATCAACTTCGATATTCTTATTTTTGAAGGTCAGATAGACGTCAATGTTGTAGACAAATGGTTGAATCTTTTAGAAGGGTATTTCTTTGTCCATAACTTCTCGAATAGAGAAAATATTACTTTTGCGCTCCTCAAAGTCATTCCCCATGTCAAAGATTGGTGGGAAACTTTATGCGAGTAGAAGGAAACAGAGGAACCCCCATTATTTACAGTCATAGTCATGTGGGAGTCCTTCAGGGATGCTATTAAGGAACAATACTACCCTGTTGGAAGTTATGACGACATGTACACAAAATGGACTACACTGCGACAGGAAAGAGACCAAGTAGTGCTCGAGTTCACAAATATCTTCCATACCTTGCGCACAAGCTAGGTATCAAAGATTTTGAGCGTCATCTTGTGCTCAAGTATCGCAATCTGCATAGATACATCCAGGCCGAAATGGAGTTTCTAGACATCTCGTCCTTGGGCGCGGCCTACCGATATGCCGTCAAAATTGACCAGAAGCTCAAACAAAAGATGCGACAATTTGGGCCTGGGAACCCCTCACAACAAAAGCCAGTAAAGGGCAGCCCCAACCCATAGAACAAAGGACAGAGTAAAGACAGACCGCCACAGGACAACCAATCCATGCAGCAAACAAAGAAGGACACTAGAAAGATAAAGAAAGATATCGGGAACTGGTGTGACTTCCATAAGAGCACATGGCATAACACTATTGATTATCGCTCGAAGAATTCATTGGTGGCTGAGGTAAAAGCCTCTGAATCATATGTGGGTTCCGACTATGAGTCAAAACCAGAGAGGGGAAGACAGATCATTGACACAGAACCCAGTGCTATTGTTGCTACCACCAAGCTCCAGCCCAGTGAACCAGACGAGTAAGATTGATCTAAAGTCTGGCTACCACTAGGTCCCAATAGAACAAACAATTGTTTGGAAGACCGCCTTCAAGTCAAAGGAAGGTCTTTTTGAATGGTTGGTCATGCCCTTTGGTTTTACAAATGCTCCAGCCACTTTCATGAGGATGATGGATGATATCCTGCAACCATTCACCAATACTTTTGTAGTGGTGTATCTGGATGACATTCTCTTTTACATCAAGACCTAGGAAGAACACTTGCAGCATATTAAGCAGGTTCTACACACCCTATGGAAGCACAAGCTATACGCCAACTTGGAAAAATGCTCCTTCGGCATGGACATAGTTCCATTACATGGGCTACATCATTGATTGGCATGGTGTACATGTGGATCCAACCAAGATCCAATTAATTCGTGAATGTCCAGCCCCAACCACACTCACTAAGATTCAGAGATTCTTGGGCCTTGTCAATTTCTACCACAAGTTCGTGTTGGCATTCTTCCATATTGCATGGGCCCTCAGCCAAGTCACCAGGGGTGGTGGAAAGGAGAAATTTGTGTGGGGCCAGTCCCAACAACAAGCGTTCGATGACTTGAAGCAGTGTTTGTGCTCAACCCTGGTACTTTCACTATCGGACCTGCAACACCCCTTTGAATCGAGACAGTTGCTTCAGAATATGTTGTGGACGTCGTTATAACTCAACACGGCCACCTTGTGGCCTATCATAGTGAGACACTATCAGATGTCGTTCGTAAGTACCCTATTTAAGACAAAGAAATGTACTCAATTGTGCAAGCCTCATGCTAGTGGAGACAATACATTCTTGGGAAGGAGACAGTTATCCACACTAATCATAAGCCATTATAGTTCATGTAGACACAAGGAAAATTGTAGAATGACTCCCATCAGAAGTGGTCCACATACTTGCAGCAATTCCACCTCAACATCAAGTATAAAATAGGAAGCACCAACCGCGTCATTGATTGCCTTAGTAGACCACCAGTCGCGACACTCACCACAGTGCTAGACTCTTGCGGCCATGAGACCTCTAGATGGCACCAACTCTATGAGATAGACCCGAAATTCACCACCACATACCAAATGTTGGGCGCAAACGCAGTTGTCACTAATTTTCATCTTCAGGATGGGTTGTTGTGCCATCTGGGCCATATCTGCATTCCATCAAGCGAGCGAGCGAAGTTGATCTGGGAAGCCCACTATTGTCGGGTGGCAGGACACTTCGGCATTGAAAAGACAGTGGCAATGTTGCAGAAACATTTCTACTGGTCGAAACTTCGATAGGAGGTCAACAAGTATATTAGGTCCTACACTGCTTGTGTTATTGTCAAACCAACCACTAAGAAACAGGGTTTGTACACTCCTCTGCCTACTTTTGACAGGCCATGGCAATCCATCTCAATGGACTACATGTCGGGATTCCCATCCACCAAGCGAGGAAATGACTGTGTTTTTGTGGTTGTTGATCGCTTTTCTAAGATTGTGATTATGGCCACCTGCAAGAAGAGCATCATCGTAGAGGCCACTGCCAAGCTCTTCTTTGAACAAGTTTAGGTACATTTTGGAATCCCACAAACCATTGTCTCAAATTGTGACAGTCGATTTCTCAGCACATTCTGGTCGAGCCTCTAATCATTGTTGGACACCAAGCTCACCAAATCCATGACCTTCCAGCCCCAGACAAATGGTCAAACCGAGGTCGTAAATCGAATGATCGTGCATATCCTGCAAATGTATAATTCCAAGCACCCTCACACATAGGATGAGAGTCTTCCCTATGTTCGGCATAGCTACAACCAAGCCCTACATAGCTCAACTGGCCACAGCCCCTTTCAAGTGGGGTTGGGATTCCGACCATTGGGTCCCATAGATGTTGCACTACCCCTTACGTTCACATCGGTCGACTCATCTCCCGCTCCAACGAAATATTACAAGGCCAACTGATTCATTGAGTGGATCCATCACATCCACCGATAGGTTCAGGATATCCTACAAAAGTCCAATGACAACTACAAGTAGTTCCATGATCAACATCGGGTGCCACGTAAGTTTCAGGTGGGCGACAAAGTTTGGTTGCACTTGCAAAAAGAGCGCCTTACAGGACCCCATCAGAAGCTTCACCCACTTCATTATGGGTCGTACACCATCAACAAGGTTGTGGGTGATAATTCTTTTGAGCTCAACATTCCTCCTTTCCTTGGCTTGCATCCAGTGTTCAACGTGGATCTCCTTCGACCTTATTTCCCACCATTATTGGACACCTCAGAGATAGCAGAACAACTGACACCAACAGATCTTAACCCTGACTGCATACAACAAGCATCCAATGATCAAATTGTGGAAAAATGGGTCAAGGGCACTCGCCAGTAAAGGATCTAGCTTTATCAAGTTGTCAAAGCAGGGCAGCTCCTGCACCAAGGCAAGTCGCTCACCCAGGGCCAAATTCAACAAAAATTTCCTCATCTGATGGGGGTCCTCAACGCAATGGGGACAATTTCTTCCTAAGGGAAGAATATTGATCCAGATGGATGTCAGTGGTATCCCACCTATTCCAACTGGCTCATTTTGGCAGTTTGACAGTTTGGCAGTTTTTTCCTAGTTTTCGAGTCCCCGACTTCCAGGGTCGTTTTGAGGCCCTAAACAACATTTTTAGGGATCGCCATAGTTGAATTCATATAAAAGTTAGAATTTGACAATAACATCTGTATTCCTCGAATAGACCTTTCCAACAAGCTATCGTGCACCTAAAATGGAGATCGTATCCAAAAGTTACGACCCTGGGAAGTTGATGTACTAGCTTACCCAAACGGGACCCGCATGACTTTTGGCTCTTCATCTCCTAGGGTTAGGGTTTTGGATGTCTAGGATTTTTAACATTCCTGTTTATTGCAAAAAGGCCTTCAAAGTCTCATTGTAATCAAATTTCTTGCGAATGAGCGCAATCATCACATCTCTTATCAGATATAAGCCGCCACCATTCCAGCAAGCTTGTTTTCCACTACATTTTATAGTTTCTTATTTCCTTATTGAATAGAAACCAGTTTTACTGTATATATGTTATTCTGTGTTAAGAATCTTTTGATAATAATATGTATTCATTTCATTCTGCTCATAAAATCTAGATCAATGGTATCACAACGGTCTGCTCCTTCTCGTTCTTAATGCATGTCCCCAATGAGGTCAGGGTACAAAGAATTGGGTCTCGAGCTTGTTTCTCTTGAGGAAAAAATCTCTTGCATGCCCAAGCGACCTCTCATGGCGGGAGAAAATAAAGACGACGGGACAAGAGATCCCTTCAAAATGTTTCTCGAGTAATCCCTCATGCAACAGAGGAATGAGATGATGGATAGTTTTGCGCAAATATTACTTTTGCGCTCTTCAAAGTCGTTCCCCATGTCAAAGATTGGTGGGAAAATTTTTGCGAGTAGAAGGAAACAAAGGAACCCTCATTATTTACAGTCACGGTCACCTGGTATTCCTTCAGGGGTGTTATTAAGGAACAATACTACCCTATTGGAAGCTATGACGACCTGTACACAAAATGGACCACGTTGCGACAAGAAAGAGACCAAGCAATGCCCAAGTTCACAAATATCTTTCATACCTTGCGCACCAAGTTGGGTATCAAATATTATGATCGTCATCTGGTGCTCAAGTATCGTGGCAATCTGCATAGATACATCCATGCCAAAATGGAGTTTATGGACATCTCATCCTTGGGCACGGCCTACCGATATGTCATAAAAAATGAGCAGAAGCTTAAACAAAAGACGTGACAATTTGGACCTGGGAACCCCTCACAGCAAAAGCCAGGAAAGGGTCGCCCCAACCCACAAAACAAAAGACAGAGAAAATATGGACCGCCTCAGGATAACCAGTTCTGGCCGCAAATAAATAAGGACACCCAATTGACAAAGAAAGATACGGGGAAGTGGTGTGACTTCCATAAGAGCCCCTGGCATAACACTGTTGATTTTCGCTCAAAGCAGTTGTTGGTGGCTGAAGTGAAAGCCTCTGAATCATATGCGGGTTCTGACTCCGAGTCAAAACCAAAAAGGGGGAGAAATATCATTGACACAGAACCTAGTGCTACCATTGCTACCACCAAACTCCAACCCGATGAACCAGATGAGCCAGAGGAAAGCGATTGCTTTTTTCATTCACAGATATGGGTGAAGAGTACCCCACTGCACTTCATCATTGATAGCGGTAGCCAGAAGAACCTCATCTTAGCAGAGGTTGTCAAGCGAATCTCTCTGTCGACAACACCGCACCCGCAACCCTACACCATCGGGTCGCTCCGCCAAGGAAGCGACATCCGCGTCAGCCTACAATGATGTATGTCATATGACATCAAGACCTTCAAAGATGAGGTATTGTGTGATTTCGCCTCTCTTGAAGTGTGTAATGTTCTTTTGGGAAAACCATATTTATGAAAATTTCATGTTGTATATGAGTCTAGGCCTCGTAGTGTTATTATTACTTTGAAAAACAAATTGTACAAGATACCTGAGGTAGTCCCACCTAGTATTATTTCCTTGATCTCTGCCAAGCAATGCAGGAATATCATCTCTTAGACGGGGAAGTTTTTCTTCTTTGTGATTCGCTCTCAGAATGAGCGAAAGATCGCAGCCACATCTAGGGTCTTCATGGTTGACCTCTCCACACAACAAAAGCAAGTGGATAAGGTCATGGAAGAATACTCAAATATCTTATCGTCACCTATCGGGGTACCTATGCACTGTCAAGTCAAGCACCCCATCGATCCAAGATCTGGCACACCGTTTCCCAACGGGCTAGTCTATCGTCGCTCTTTGTTAGAGAATGAGGAGATCAAGCGACAGATCCAAGAATTGTTCTACAATGGGCACATCCATCCCATCTCATCACCTTGTGGGAACCCAATCATGTTGGTACAAAAGAAAGATGGAACCTAAAGATGTTGCATTGATTATCGGGCCCTGAATAAAATCATAGTCAGAAACCGGTACCAGATTCCCCAAATCGATGACCTCCTTGACCAACTCATGGGGGACAAATACTTCAGTAAGATTGATCTCAAGTATGGCTACCACCAAGTCCCGATAGAACAAATAGATATTTGGAAGACCACCTTCAAGTCAAAGGAAGGTCTTTTTGAATGGTTGGTCATGCTCTTTGGTTTGAAAATGCTCAAGCCACTTTCATTAGGATGATGGATGATATCTTGCGACCATTCACCAATAATTTTGTAGTGGTGTATCTAGATGACATTCTCATTTACAAAAAGACCTGGGAAGAATACTTGCAGCATATTGAGTAGGTTCTACACACCATGTGACAACACAAGTTATACTCCAACTTGGAAAAACGCTCCTTCAGCATGGCGGCATGGACAAGGTCCATTACCTGGGCTACATCGTTGATCGGCATGGTGTACATGTGGATCCAACCAAGATCCAAGTCATTCGTGACTGGCCAGCCCCAACCACACTCACTAAGCTTTAGAGCTTCTTGGGCCTTGCCAACTTTTACCGCAAGTTTGTGTTGGGATTCTCTCATATTGCATGGACCCTCAACCAAGTAACCAGGGGTGGTGGAAAGGAGAAATTTGTGTCGGGTCGTTCCCAACAACAAGAATTCAATGACTTGAAGAAACATTTGTGCTCAGCCCCAGAACATTCACTACCAGACCTGCAACAACCCTTTGAGATCGAGACAGATGCTTCAGACTATGTCGTGGGCAACGTTCTCACTCAGCACGGCCACCTCATGGCCTATCATAGTGATACATTATCATATGTTGTTCGTAAGTACCCTACTTACGACAAAGAAATGTACTCCATTGTGCAATCTTATCGCCAGTGGAGACATTACATTCTTGGGAAGGAGACAGTCATCCAAATTGATCATAAGACACTGCAGTTCATGCAGACACAAGGTAAATTGAAAAATGACCACCATCAGAAGCGGTCCACATACTTGCATCAATTCCACCTCAACATCAAGTATAAAATAGGAAGCACCAACCGCATCGTTGATTGCCTCAACAGACCTCCAGTCGCGGCACTCACCACGGTGCTAGACTATTGTGGCCATGAGACCTATGGATGGACCCAACTCTATGAGACAGACCCGAACTTCACCACCACCTACCAAATGTTGGGCACAAACGTAGTTGTCACTAATTTCCATCTTTAGGATGGGATACTGTGTCATCTGGCCATATTTGTGTTCCATCAAGCGAGCGAGCGAAGCTGATCTGGGAAGCCCACTACAGTCAAGTGGCAGGACACTTCGGCGTTGAAAAGACAGTGGAAATGTTGTAGAAACATTTATACTGGCTGAAACTTCGACAAAAGGTCAACAAGTATATAAGGCCCTGTAATACCTAGGCTATTTCCAAACCAATCACTAATAAATAGGGCATGTACACTCCTTTGCCTACTCCTAACAGGCCATGTTAATCCATATCAATCGTCTACATGTCGGGCCTCCCGTCCACCAAGTGGGGAAATGACTATGTTTTTGTGGTTGTTGGTTGCTTTTCTAAGATGTAAATTATGGCCGCCTGTAAGAAGAGCATCACCACAGAAGCCACTGCCAAGCTCTTCTTTGAAAAAGTCTGGGTACATTTTGGAATCCCACAAACCATTGTCTCAAATCGAGATAGTGGATTTCTCAACACATTCTCGTCGAGCGTCTAGTCATTGTTGGACACCAAGCTCACCGAATCCATGGCCTTCCACCCCAAGACATATGGTTAAACCGAAGTCCTAACTCGAATGATCATGCATATCCTGTACATGTATAATTCCAAGCACCCTCACACATGGGATGAGAGTCTTCCCTATGTTTAGCATAACTACAACCAAGCCCTGCATAGCTCAACCGACCACAACCCCTTTAAGGTGGGGTTGGGATTCCAACCATTGGGTCCCATAGATGTTGCATGACCCCTTGCGGTCACATCGACTGACTCATCTTTTGCTCCAACGGAAGCTGACAAAGCCACCTGGTTCATTGAGCAGATCTAGCACATCCGCCAACAATTCCAGGATATCCTACAAAAGTCCAATGACAAGTACAAGCAGTGCCATGATCAACATCAGGTGCCACATAAGTTTTAGGTGGGCGACAAAGTTTGGTTGCACTTGCAGAAAGAACGCCCTACAGGACCTCATCAGAAGCTTCGCCTACTCCGTTATGGATCATACACCATCACCAAGGTTATGGGTGATAATGATTTTTAGCTCAACATTCCTCCTTTCCTTGGCCTTCATCCAGTGTTCAACATGGATCTCCTTCGACCTTATTTCCCACCATTATTGGACACCTCAGAGATAGCAGAACAACTGACACCAACAAAGCTTAACCTCGACTACATACAACCTGCATACAGTGATCATATTATGGATAGACAGGTCAAGGGCACTCGCCAACAAATAATCCAGCTTTATCGAGTTGTCAAAGCAGGACAACTCCTACACCAAGGCAAGTGGCTCACCTAGGGCCAAAATCAACAGAAATTTCATCATCTGATGGGGGCCCTCACCGCAATGGAGACCATTTCTTCCTAAGGGGGGAATATTGATCCAGGAGGATGTCAGTGGTATCCCACCTATTCCAACTGGCTCATTTTGTTAGTTTTTTCCTAGTTTTTGGGTCCCTAACTTCTGGGGTCGTTTTGAGACCCTAAACAACTTTTTTAGGGCTCTCCACAATTAGAATATAATCAAAGTTAGAGTTTAACAACAACATGTGTATTCCTCGGATGGGCCTTTCCAACGGGATATTGTGCGCCTAAAACAGAGATTGTATGCAAAAGTTACGAACCCGAAAAGTTGATGTACTAGCTTACCCAAACAGAGCCCACATGAATTTTGGTGCTTCATCTCCTAGGGTTAGGTTTTTGGATGTCTAGGGTTTTTGAAATTCCTGTTTATTGCAAAAATGTCTTCAGAGCCTCATTGTAATCAACTTTCTTTCGAATGAGCACATCTGTCACATCTCTTCTCAGAGATAAGTCGCCACCATTCTAGAAAGCTTGTTTTCCGCTGCATTTTGCAGTTTCATCTTATTTCCTTATTGAATAGAAACCAATTTTACTGTATATATGTTATTCTGTGTTGATCATCTTTTGATAATAATCTATATTCATTTCATTCTTCTCATAAAATATGGATCAATAGGTGTTAGTTTTAAGCTCCAACTGAGGTGGGATAATGATGATTCGTTGCATGGACAACAAGAAGGCTCGTGGGACACCTCCCTTCTTCATCAACTATAACCAAGATTATGTTGTAATGCTCTTGAGGTTGGTCATTTCTTCCAAGATGGTGAAAATTCATCTTGTGTACCTTTTAATTTGTATCTTTGTAGCCTTTGGTTTCAAAATTCTACAGGCTCATTGTGCTTGGTGTTTTGTTTTTTTGGTTTGGAGGCATTTTGGTTTTGGGAGGATTATCCCTTCTAGAATACAAATTGTTTGTAAGAATTTTATATACTTGGTACTCTAAAATCAATTCAATGGGTTGGTTATTGTGGTCATTGGTGCACATCCTTGTGGTCTTTGTTGGTTTGACAGAGAATATTTTAGGTGTATTGTTGCATATCTATTTACTTAGTTGGCTCCAACATTTCATTATATAGAGGCTTCCTGATACTATATACAAAGATCAACAAGAAATTAAGAAATTAGAAGAGTCTTAAGATATCATGAAGAAATTATTTAAGGTAGCATGATTTTCATATTTATTGTTACAGATAAGGTGTATGACAATGAACATTAGATAGTCCCCCAAATAACTTCTATTATGGGTACTCTAGTCCAATTAAAGAAACAAATTGAAAATCTTGAGGTAGAATGTGGTAGGATAAGAAATCTCATTGTCCATATTAATAAAGATGTTTATTCAAGGGCTTCCAATCAAGGGCATAAGTTAATTCTAGACAAGGGAAACTAAAAGAGGAGGATTGATCCAGGTGGATATTGGTGGCCACCCACCTATTCCAACTAGCTCCTCTTGTTTTTTTTTAGTTCAACATGTTCTTTTGTACTTCTTTGTAATTGTGGGTTCTACACTTCTAGGGCTATCTAAATCCCTACACATCTTCCAGGTGGATACTGGTGGCCTCTCACCTAATCCAACTGGCTTATTTTGTATGTTTTTATGTCAACACATCTTGTTGTACTTCTAGGGTCATTTTGGGGCCCTAAACAATGTTTTTTGGCTCCCACAGTCAAACTGTAGACAGAGTTAGAGTTTGATGATCTAATGTGTATTTCTTTGAAAGACCTTTCCAACGAGCTATCATGCGCCTAAAATGGAGGTCGTATAAAAAAATTACGACCCCGAGAAGTTGAGGTACCAACTTACCCATAGGGGCCCACATGACTTTTGGCGTTTCACCTCCTAGGGTTAGGTTTTTTTATGTCTAGGGTTTTGGCATTCATGAGTAATATCAAAAAGGCCTATGAAGCCTCATTGTAATCATTATGCTCAGATGGATGCGCGTAACAACCACATCTCTTCTTAGAGATATCTACCACCATTCGAGCAAGTGTTTCAGTTCTGCAGTTTTACAATTTCATCCTATTTCATTTATTCAATATAGAAGATATTGTTCACTGGATATCTATGTTGTTCTTCATATCTCTGTGTTTATGGTATTCATTCTGTTAATCAATTTGTTTTGCTCCTAAATCTGTATCAGTGGTATCATAGTGGTCTGCTCTTCATTTATTTTTCTTTGTGCATGTCCCTGACAAGATCTGGGTACAAGAAGCTAGGACTCAAACCAATCGAGTCATTGCAATATCGGTCGCGCCGAGCCCAACAAAAACCCATGGGAGACAAAAGGAAAGATGATGGAGCAGGAGATCATTTTAAAATGTTGCTCGAGGAAGCCCTTGCGTAACAAAGGAACAAAATGATGGACAACTTTGTGCAGATCCTTCGACAACTGCCCACAGGAGAAGCATCTTCATCAAGCGGCCATGCAACCCCATTCAAGGTACAAGTAAATTTTGATATTCCATTATTTGAAGGACTGATAGATGCGGATGCTACAAATAAATGGTTGAATCTGCTCAAAGGGTATTTTTTGGTCCATAATTTTTCCGATAGAGAAAATATTACTTTTTCACTCCTCAAGGTCGTCCCCCATGTTAAGGACTGGTGGGACACTTACTCTGAGCAATGGCCATGGAAGAATATGTAGTATTTGTGGTTGCCCCTGCATGGGATTCCTTCCGGGATGCCATTAAAGAACATTACTACCATGTTGGAAGCTAAGAGGACCAATACACTAGATGGACCACCCTGCGTTAAGAAAGGGACTAAACAGTACCAGATTTCACCAATATTTTCCATACCCTACGCACCAAGTTGGGTATCAAAAACTCTAAGTGACATCTGGTGCTCTAATACCGCAGTTTTTTTCATAGATACATTCAAACAAAAATGGAGTTTCTAGACATCGCCTCATTGGGTACAACTTATAGATATGTTGTCAAGATCGAGCAGAAATTTAAGCAGAAGAGACGAGAGTTTGGATCTGCAAACTCCTCGCAGTCAAAGCAGGGAAAAAGTGGCCCCAACCCACACAACAAGGGACGGAGAAAATATGGCCACTCTCAGTATAACCAGTCCAAGCCGCAACACAAGAATGGCAATGAGAAGACGAAAAAGGACACGGGAAAATGATTTGAATGCCATAAAATACCTTGGCACAACACTGAAGAATGTCGCTCCAAGCAGTCACTTGTGGCCGAGTTGAAGGCTTCTGAGTCAAAGGTCGATTTTGATTCTGAATCAAATCCAGAAGGAGGGAAGCATATTATCGATGTTGAACCCAATGTCACTGTCGCTACCACCAAATTCCAACCAAGTGAACTAAAAGAAACAGAGGAAGGGGAACGCCTCTTTCACTCACACATGTGGGTAAAGTGGGATCCACTTCATTTTATTGTCGATAGCGGCAGTCAGAAAAACCTAATCTCAGTAGAGGTCATCAAACAGCTGGACCTTTCGACGACACCACACTCGTATCCCTACACGATCGATTGGTTTCATGAAAGAATATATCTCTATGTTAGCGAATAGTGTCGTTTGACCTACGACATCAAGCCCTTCATAGATGAGGTGTTGTGTGATATTGCTCCCCTTGAAGTTTGTGATGTTTTTTTAGAACAACCATATTTGTGGAAGCATCATGTTGTGTATAAGTCTAGACCCCACAATGTTATTATTACTTTGGGTAGACAATTGTACAGGATACCAGAGGTAGCGCCGCCTACCGCTATTTCTTTAATCTCTGCTAAGAAATTAAGTAAGGTCATTTCACAGACCAAGAAGTTTGTCTTCTTTGTGATCCGTGCTCACAGTAAGAATAAGGTTGTCACCACATATGTGGCCTCTACATAGAGCCTCTCTTTGCAACAGAATCAAGTGGACATGATCGTGGAAGAGTATAGAGACATCTTCTCCTCACCCACTAGGGTACCGACGCACTGCCAAATCAAGCATCCAATTGATCTAACCCCGGTGAGCCTCTGCCTAATGGACCAGTCTATCATCGCTCACTGATGGAAAATGACGAAATCAAGCATCATATCCAAGAGCTTCTTCAAAAGGGGCACATTAGACCCATCTCCTCCCCTTGCGAAATCCCGATTGTAATGGTGTAGAAGAAGAATGAGACCTGGCGACTCTGCATTGATACAGAGAATTAAAAAAAAAATGCAGTCAGAAAACGATACCCAATTCCTAGAATTGATGACCTTCTTCACCAACTCAAGGGGTAAAATTTCTTCAACAAGATTGACCTAAAGTCTGGTTACCACCAGGTTCCCATCGAACCAATCGATGTTTGGAAAACAACTTTCAAATCTAAAGAAGGTCTCTTTGAATGGTTGGTCATGCCCTTTGGCCTAAAAAATTCACCAACCACTTTCATGAGGCTGGTGGATGATGTATTGAGACCCTTGACCAATTCTTTTGTGGTGGTGTATTTGGATGACATCCTCATATTCAATAGAACTTGGGAGGAGCACATGCGGCACATTCAATAGGTTTTGAGCACTCTGCGGCAGCACAAGCTATATTCCAACTTGGAAAAAATTTCCTTTGGCATGAACAAGGTTTAATGCTTGGGCTACGTTGTTGATGAGCTTGGGGTACATGTTGATCCCACTAAGATCTAAGTCATTTGTGACTGGCCAGCCCCGACCACACTAACTGAGCTTTAGAGCTTCTTGGGACTAGCCAATTTATACCGACGGTTCGTGTTGGGATTCTCCCATATTGCATGGGCCCTCAGCCACATTGCCAAGGGTGGTGGCAAGGAAAAGTTCATGTGGAGGAAGGAACAACAAAGAGCATTTGATGATCTGAAGCATCACTTGTGCTAAACTCCAGTACTCTTATTTCCTGATCTACAAAAATCGTTCGAGATTGAGACTGATACATCTGACTATGTTGTATGTCCAGTTCTCACTTAGCACGGTCATCCGATGGCATACTATAGTGAGAGACTCTCAAATATTGTCCGAAAATACCCCACCTATGACAAAGAAATGTATTTCATTGTACAAGATTGTCAGAAATGGAAACATTACATTCTGGGAAAGGAGACTATCATCCACACTGATCAAAATCCTCTACAGTTCCTATAGACATAGGGGAAGTTGTAGAATGACCGCCATAAGAAGTGGTCCACCTACTTGCAACAGTTCCATCTCAACATCAAGTATAAGACATGGATCAAAAATCGTGTCGCTGACTGCCTCAGTCGACCTCTTGTAGCTGCACTCACCACTGTGTTCCATTCCTATGGACATGAGGCATGTGAGTGGCCCCAACTTTATCAACAAGATCCGGACGCGATTATCACCGATTTTCACATTCAGGACGGGTTGTTATTCCATTTAGGACATCTTTTTTTTCCTACAAGAGAGCATGCAAAGATGATTTGGGAAGCCCACTATAGTCGAGTGGCAAAACATTTTGGCATGGAGAAAACTATGGTCATTCTCCAGAAACATTTTTATTGGCCAAAACTTCAACAGGATGTCAGCAAGTATATCAGATATTGCACTTCTTGTGCCATTGCCAAGCCAACCATAAATAAGAAAGGCTTATACACCCCTCTTCCTACCCCCGAGAAGCCTTGGGAATCCATCTCGATGGATTACATATCTAGCCTTCCATCCACCAAGCAAGGAAATGATTGTGTATTTGTGGTCGTTGATCGGTTTTCAAAGATGACCATCCTCACAACCTACAAGAAGAGCATCATTGCGGCAGACACTGCCAAGATCTTCTTCGAAAGAGTGTGGGTCCATTTTTGGATACCACATACCATCATCTCTGACTGGGAAAATAGGTTCATCAACACATTTTGGTTGAGTCTATGGTCACTGTTGGACACAAATCTCACTAAATCCACCGCTTTCCACCCCCAAACAAATGGCCAAACAGAGGTCATCAATCAGATTATTGTGCACATCCTGTGCATGTACAACTCTAAGCATCTGCGTACATGGGATGAGAGTATCCCCTATGTTCAACACAATTACAACAAGTCTCTCCATAGCTCCACCGGCCATAGCCCATTTCAGGTGGGACTGGGATTCCAACCCTTGGGTACCATTGATGTTGCACTACCTATGGAAGTCACACATATAGACTCGTATCATGTTTAGTATGAGACCCTCAAAGCCACCAGATTCATTGAGCAGATTCAACACATTCGTCAACAAGTCCAAGAGATTTTTCAGAAATCTAATGCTAAGTAAAATCATCGCCATGATCAACACAGGGTATCGCACCAGTTTTAGGTTGGAGACAAGGTCTAGTTACACTTGCAGAAGGAGCGTCTTATAGGATCCCATTGGAATCTCCACCCACTTCACTATGGGCCTTACATCATCATCAAGGTTGTGGGTAACAATTATTTTGAGCTCAACACTCCACCATTCCTTGGATTGCACTCAATGTTCAATGTGGACCTCCTTCAGCCATATTTTCCACCATTATTGGACACCTCAGAGTTCACAGAACAACTGAGACCAAAAAATATCAACCCGGACTACATGGAACAAGCATCCATTGATCAAATAGTGGACACACAGGTCAAGGGCACTCGCCATCATAGGATCCATCTTTATCGAGTTGTCAGGGCAGGGAAAATCCTACACCAAGGCAAGTGGCTCGCTCGGGGCCAAATCTAGTAGAAGTTTTCTCACCTAATGGGGGAACTCAACGCGATGGATATCATTGCTTCCTAAGGGGGGAGGATTGATCCAGGTGTATATTGGTGGCCACCCACCTATTCCAACTAGCTCCTCTTGTCCATTTTTTGTTCAACACGTTCTTCTATACTTCTTTGTAACTGTGGCTTCTACACTTCTAGGGATGTATGAAGCCCTACACATCTTCCAGGTGGATAATGGTGGCCTCTCACCTAATCCAACTGGCTTATTTTGTATGTTTTCATGTCAGCACATCTTGTTGTACTTCGAGGGCTGTTTTGGAGCCCTAAATAATGTTTTTTTCGCTCACCACAGTCAAATTGTAGATAGAGACGGATTTTGACAGCGTAATGTGTAGTTCTCTTAAAGACCTTTCCAATGGGCTATGACGCGCCTAAAACAGAGGTTGTATGCAAAAGTTACGACCCCGAGAAGTTGAGGTACCAACTTACCCATAGGGGCCCACATGACTTTTGGCGTTTCACCTCCTAGGGTTAGGTTTTTGAATGTATAGGGTTTTGGCATTCATGAGTAATATCAAAAAGGCCTTTGGAGCTTCATTGTAATCATAAGACGTAGCAACCACATCTCTTCTCAGAGATAGCTACCACCATTCGAGCAAGTGTTTTAGTTCTGCAGTTTTATAGTTTCATCCTATTTCATTTATTCAATAGAAGATATTGCTCACTGGATATTTGTGTTGTTCTTCATATCTCTATATTTATGGTATTCAGTCTATTAATCAGTTTGTTCTGCTCCTAAATACAGATCAAGGATATGGTGCATCGGCTCTTTGAAGACATTAAGATAAAGGAATAGGGACTTGTGCCAACTAATATGGGCCCAGGAGAGGCGACAAGCCGCCATATCTTCTAATAAAACTATGTTTTTTAAAGTCATTTGCATATTAGGTAGTTTTTATAGAATTTATATTAGCAATAAACACTCAAATTTGTTTCCAATAAACTATGTAAACTTTTTATTTTGGTTTGGAAATATCCATCTTGTTCGAATTTCGAAGACATATAGTTGGATGTACTCGTGTTGTAGAGCTCAACTACAATGATTTTTTATTAATAATTTCTCAGTTTTGGTTTAGAAAAAAAATAAAAACAATGTGTTTAGGGGTTTTGCTTGATAAAATTTTGTGATGTTTTAGTGAAATATTGCTTCTATGGGGATGATCATTTTTTGTTTTTTCTATTGCAAGGCAAGGTATCCACCACAATATTAGGGTTAAGACTAGTCCTTTCCAACCTACTAGGAAATAATGGAACAAAGATGTATCACCCATTGAGACTAAAAAAGCTTCACGTTGTTAGAAATTTATAATCAACTCGACACACTTATAACAACTTATAACAACCTAGAGACCCAAAAAAACCAAAGGAAGCTAGTGAACCATCTTGTTTAAACTACTACCCCAAAGGAGACAATAATTTATACATTAAAGAATCTAACCTTGATGATTTTCAAGAAATCTCTTTTATATTTGTTTTTTTATAATCATTAATTTCATTATTATGAATTAACCTTAAAACACAAATGGTAAATCACTTATGTTCTCAATGTTATTTTTTCAATCAATTTTTAATGAATCCAACTATAAAAATTGTCCATATTTGAAATTTATCATTTCAATCTATTTAAATTACAATTTAAAAGTAATATGTCTTCGATCATCTTTGAAGGACCCATACCAATAAAATTACAATATAAATAATAAATTTCAACATCTTTAATGATTTTTTTATATCAAACCCTTATCAATAAAATTACAATTTAAATAAAAAAAAATTAATATTCTTAATAATTTTTTATTACAATATAAATAATAAGTTTCAACACCTTTAATGATTTTTTTATATCAAACCCTTATCAATAAAATTACAATTTAAATAAAAAAAAATTCAACATTCTTAATAATTTTTTATTTACTAAATTTAAAAAAAAAAATTAAAAATAAAATGATTTGAATACCTAATATATTATTTCCATAAAAATATTAAAAAAAAATTCAAAATAATAATAATAAAAATATAAAACCATAAAATTTCCATAGTAGCATAATAACTTCATACAAAATATTATTCAAATTCCATAATTGCACCTTTTACCATTATTTTTCGAATAATCATACATTCCAATCATGACATTTATAAAACATGATTAAGGTTAAGAATCATCATGAATATGTGAAAGAGATGGCATGTGTCATCATAAGTAATAAGTATATAAGATTTTCTATAAAACCATTTTGATTCCACAAAATAAGGCATTCAATGATGGAGAAGAAGTGAACCTTTGCAAGTTTCAATCATGAATATAAGTAGGTGGGTTCTCAATAACATAATTAAAATTTGTAGATACACAAAATCTTTTAAAGATTAAACCACTATCCATATCAACAAATGTAGCTTCCTCTCACAACGTAATTGGATATAATTTGTATTTTTTCATTCAATATTTAATATATAAATTTAAATAAATAAATATACAAAAGAGAGTGAAATTGTTTATGTCTGATCTTTTAAAAGAATAATAAAACTTATTGTATTTTAAATATGAATATATTTTTTTTGTTTAAAGAAAAATTATATAATCTTTTAAAATTTTCCTTAAAAATTGTTGATTAAGTTGTAGTTCATTCAAATCAATATATTATAGTTTATATTTTTGATGTGTTAACAATAGTAATAATTTATTTTTAAGGTCACAAAAGATCAAATTGATGTATGTGTGTGAGACCCCCTTGTTTGTGGGACAAGGGATAAGTTATAAATTATATAATAATGTTGTTTGAATTAGAAATTCACATTTTTAAACTTTGCCAATCTAACATAATACATTAAGGGTGGCAAGAGCAAAGGGGGTCTTCACAATCCCGGAAAAACCTCAATAAATTATTATGCCTAGGGATTAAGGAATGTTTCAAATAATTTCATTGAAGCTTATGCCCTATGGTGTGGCTTCTCTATAGCTAAGGGGTTAAGTATCATAACCTTATCATTTTGGGGGGACTCAATGCTTGTCATCAAAACTATGATTCATAAATTAAACATTTCCAAAATTAAAAATAAGCATTTCCAAAATCAAGAGGAAAGTTATTTTCTTTGAAAGAGTCTCCTTATTTCACATAAAAAGAGACTTATATGAGGAGGCTAATCAATGGGATAATCATGCTTTAGAGCTTCGTCCTCAAATCTGGTATAAAAATGGGTTTTTTTTTGTTTTTTTTAATCAATCCCCTAAATCTTTGGTTGACTAGGCATTAATGTGCATCAATTATGATATGAGCCATCTATTATTAGTGAGTTGTTCAATGCCTTCGAAAAAGTGATTCAAAGATATCTATCATTTTGCTTGAATTGTGAAATAAAACCAAGTTAGTGTCTATTGAATGTCACACAATGCTCTAGTACAATCAAGGTGGGATTATGGCAAAATAAATCAAGGTCCAAGCAATGGAGTATTTTAGGTTGGTTTGTTGCACTAAGTACTTTGGTATGTAGTTTCAATTGGTGTCTTGGCAATTTCTGGTTTGGAATTCCTTTAATTTCATGTGTCCATGAGAGGTCGGTCTTCCCAATTCTTCATTGTCCCCTCTCTTTGGTTCATATTCAATTCTTCTTTGTGGCATTTGAGATCAAAGCATTGGAGACAATAAGTTGATGGTGTGTGCAGGTGAACACAATAATTGATTTCAAGGAATTTCTACAAGAATCATTTGAGAATTGGGAAGCTTGTTATTTTTGAGTCTTGGTAAACTCTATTAACATTTCCTCTCCCAACAATTGGGTTAATACCAACTCAATTCCTAGTTTTTCTTTTAGAAATCATTGTTAATTGGTTAGAAGCTTGTAGTTTTAATTTGAATTGGCAAAATATATGGGACTATAAAAGTATATGTTTTTATAAGTAAGTTATACACTTTATCTCTAGAAACAAGTTCTAAGCTATGCCAAAGGAAGATGAAACTACCAATGGAAATCGAAGGACCAAACTTCCCTCAATCTAATGAGGACCAAGAAGAGCTAATGAGGACCAAAAAGAGGAGGGTAGTGTTCATATTTGTCACCAATGATATAAATTTTCAAGTAATCTACATTTTGAGTGTCCAACTTGTGATCCTTGTCTTATATTATTTAAATTTTTTGATGTATTTACAAAAATCTGTTATATTTTGTCAAAAGCTAAAAAAACAACCATATGTAATATGTTATACTTTCCATTACAACTTTTTTTAATAAATATAAATTTTATTTTTTATTATAAAAAATAAAATCTAACACAATACATTAAAACATGCCATTTAGAAATGATGAATAACATTTTAAAACTCTAATTCCTTGTGGAATACAAGAAAGTTATAAACATAATGTAAAGATGTTGAAAATTGTGATTAATGCATAAACACTAAAGACAAGTACCTTGGTATGATTTATAGCTATAGAGTTGATAAACATATGTAACTTCAAAATCAAAGCTTAATAATTAATATTATATCATTGAATTTTGTAGAGACTTAGATGCACACATATTTGAGAAAATAATTATCTATTTGTAGCATATATTGAGATATCAGGTTTCTTTAATGTTGGTGTAGAAAAATCTCTAAAACAAACAAATGATCAATTAAACTTAGACCATGAATACCCTTAAAATATGTAAAGAGATTTGATATTATTGCATGTACCACATATAAAGACAACTAAGATGAAAGTTGTAATCCTTCTCATAATTATGATATTAAAAAAATGAAGAAAACTATACATACACAAGGAAAAAAATGAAAAATGCCTCAAAATGATATATTAAAAAAGAAAGAGATGCATGAAAAGATAAGATGAACAAGGATGAAAAATCCTAGCTTTTATGTTGCATGCGACGAATCCCAAATTTTTGCAGACGAAGTTGTCGCACCTCGGCCAACAAACTACCACACAGTCGGAGTGCCTGATCTCTAGAAATGAATCTAGGGGGAGGGTGCAACCCCCCTCATACATAAATGTCACAACAAATGATAGAGAGGGGACAAGAGCCAAGGGACCACATTCAAGCCATCGCCCCATATGCGGCAACAATTCCTCACCAAAAAACAAGGTCTTAGCAAAGAGATGGAGGTGGAGACGAGTATGTCTCATCCAAAGGCGTCTCGAGGATGGGAACCAGGGAAATGCATCCCCCAAACTGACAAACCGCCCAGATATACTATCAACTCGACTAGGGTCGGGGAACACACCTAGTTCATGAAAGAGCATGCCCTAATCGAGAAATTTCTAGGTCTCTGGCCTTTGGAAAGGGACCTCATGCAATGGATCAAATCCTAGTGGAACCCAAAAGGGGACTGTGAAGTCCAACTCAGCTCCAAGGGGTTCTTCACAATTATCCTCTACATCCTGGAGGACAAGGACCAGATCTTCGACAACAAACCTTATTTCTATAACTTTGCAGGGCTCTTCCTCATATTCTGGACGGATCGCTTCAGCCCAGAGAAAGAGAATTTTACCATGGCACAAGTCTGGATCCGACTATACTCCCTACCCTAGGAATTACGGCTCGAAGAAATTCTCACGGGCATAGGAAACACAGTGGGAAGGTATGTAAAAACCTCAAAGGCAACAAAACAAAGGAAATACACCTCCTATGCCCGCATCTGTGTCTACATGTATATCTCAAAGGCCTTATCAGGCTCAGTAACTATAAAATATCGGGACGAGGACTGGAACCAGACCATTGATTATGAACACATCCCCTTCCATTGCAGAAAGTGCCATGAGCACGGTCACCTCTTCCGCGACTGCCCTTTAAATGTTCAAAATTCAAGAGCAGGGGACAGAAAGCAAAAGGATGGCTTCACAACGGTCACATGCAGGAAAAAACAACCTCCCAGGAAGTACAATTAAGAGAGCAACCAAAAGATCCTCATTAGCAACTCTTTTGATATCTTAAATCAACTCCCAGAAGAAGAGGAGGTGGACAATCCGCATAAAAAAAACAACCAGGACAAGGATAAAGGAAAATCCAAGCTACAGCCTGAACCAACCACAGAAAAGAACCAAGGAACATATCCTCTAGTTCAACAGAATGAGGACAAACCATAGGATGGTGGGGACACCCTCATGTAGTTGAATGATCAGGATCTGGCAGACATTGACCTGGAGAAACTTGAGGAAGCCTTCAATAAAAAGGAGCTGCAAACAATTCCAGTTGAACAACTAAGAAAGGTACACAAAGTATTCATTGATTCCACTGTAGGAGCCACTTCACGACTAGGTATATCCCCAGATCCAGCACTAGATCCTAGGCTCACCTCGCGAGAAAGAAAACACAGAGGTCAGAAATAAACACACCAAATAATCAAAGAGGTAGGAAACTATATGCTTAACTCGAAACAGATCCATCATCTCACGGAAGGTTACTTATCCCCACCACCCAACTCATCATGATGAATATCATCACTTGGAACATTAGAGGACTGAATGGAAGGTCAAAACAAAGGACCCTTCGAGATAGTCTTCGTGCAAAGAATCCAAACATTCTCCTTTTACAAGAAACAAAATGTGTTGGGGACGTAGCAGAGGGAATCTTCCAGCGATGCTAGAGGAATTGCAACTCTATTCACACATACTCAAATGGAATTGCAGGGGGCCTAACCATTCTATGGAACCCTGCCACAGTCATAATAGATCAACCTTTCTCCACGGTTGGCACACTCACTGTCCACTTTCGAGCCTTGGGTTCCAACAAAGATGGCATGATTACAAATGCCTATGGATCGCAAAGTGCCCATGACAAGGATCTTTTTCTACACAAAATATCCACAGTAAGTACGCTGCAGAGATTTGTGCGTTGGATAGTGGGGGGCGACTTCAACATCATTTTTACGCTGGAGGAGAATACCAAAGGCACAAAGAGATTGGAATAGGACAGTGGTAAGTTCAGATCACTAATAGACTAGGTAAAACTTATAAACATACAAACCAGGAATGGAATATTTACTTGGTCCAACCGACGATCTGGACACCAGCACATCGCACGCCGATTAGATCACTTCCTCATATCTGAATCAATAATGTTGGATGATCCAGTGTTAGAAGCTAACATTCTCCCAAAATCGAGTTCATATCACTGGTCAGTGTCCCTCTGGTTAGACACAGGAGCAACACTCAAGCTTAAACCCTTTCGCTTCGAAAATTTTTGGCTCACCCACCCAGATTTTCATGAACTTTCCACAACTTGGTGGAAGCAAGCAGAAATAGCCCATAGCACACGCATGTATAAGTTCCAACAAATGTTGAAGAACTTCAAATTGCACCTAAAGAACTGGAACAAGAACACCTTTGGTAACATCTTCCATAAAAAACAGGAGATCGAGCAACGCCTAGAGGACCTGCAACATGTATTTATTTCATAGGGACGAATGGTAGATTTTGCAAGAGAGAAAGAAAAGATACAAGCATATATAGAGGAGCATAAAAAACAAGAGGAGGTACTATGGAGATAGAAATATAGAATACAATGGCTCAAGGAGGGAGAAAGGAACACCAAGTTCTTCCACCGCTCCATGGTGCATCGATATTACATCAATAGAATCACCCAACTAGAAGATTCCCAGGGAAACCCCATTCTGGATCATGCAAGCATAGAGGTTGCACATCTCCTCCCCCATCACAAAGGAACATAATGAAACATTAATGTTGCCAATCACACAAGAAGAATTTGATCAAGAAGTTAAAGAAATGCCTCTAGGGAAATCACCAAGGCTGGATGGCTTTACAACAATTTTTTTCCACTATTGTTGGCCAATGATCCTGGAAGAAGTTTGGAAACTAGTAGAGGAATCTCGAACATCTGGACAAGTCCTCTCAGTCTTCAATGCCACTTTCCTCACATTAATCCCAAAGGAATAAAGGGTAACCCATCAAAAGCAGTTTTGGCCCATTGCCCTCTATAATGTAATCTACAAAATCATCACAAAAGTAATAGCTCTACGACTCAAAATGGTGATCCCCTTCATCATCTCCAAGGAACAATCGAGCTATGTGGAGGGGTGTCAGATCATGGATAGTGTCATCCTTGCGCATGAGGTAATACACTCGCTCAAATCAACTCGTACCCCAGGTATGCTCATCAAACTTGATCTCTCAAAATATTTTGACATAATCAGTTGGCAATACATGCACTCCCTCCTTGAGACATATGGCTTTGATACAACTTGGATAGATTGGATCATGCATCTCACTTCCTCAGTATTCTTCTCCATTATGGTTAATGGAGTGCCCTCCAAGCCCTTCTCCCCCACTAGAGGCATTCGTCAGGGGGACCCTCGTTCCCCTGTCCTTGTTGTCATAATGGCTGAAGGCCTAGGCCAATACATTAATGCCTCAATCGAGGATGGTTCCCTCAAGGGCCTACCCCTTCACAATCTCTAGTTGGCAGCCTCCCATAGTCTATTCGTGGATGGCACCTTGCTAATGATGACCCACACCACCCAGGAGGCTAACAAGCTCAAGACCATCCTCACAGATTTTGCAGAAGCTTCAGGAACCTCCCTAAATCTGGACAACTCACAAATTTTCTTCTTCAAAACCCCGCTAGAGGTCCAAACCCACATATCCAAACTTCTGGGTATCCCCAAGAGCTCCCTTCTGTCCAACTATCTCGATATCCCCCTCATGAGGGAATCCACTCGCAATATATATTGGGATATCCTCCTGCTATCCATCTCCAACCATCTAAATAACTTGACCTTTCTCTCTCTCAACCTTGCAGCCCGTCTAGTCCTTCTGAAATCTGTCCTTCAAGCTCTATCGACCTACCTTTTTACAGCCTTGGCAGCACCACAGTGAGTTATAAAAGCCATAAAAAACCTCCAACAAAATTTTCTTTGGCACAGTCGCCACCCAGACAAGAAATGGGCTCTAATAGGATGGGATAAAATATGCCAACCAAAATCAATAGGTGGAATGGGTCTAAGGGATCCGGGAAAGCTCAATCACATAATGGAGGCAAAACTTTGGTGGCGTTGGCTCAAACACCCCACAGAGTTATGGGATAAACTTTGGAGGCTCAAATATGCACCTACCACCAATGAGGACCTCCTCATCAGACTAAATAATCTGATTCAAGGATCCAATATATGGAATGCATCTTGGTGTAATCAACCTCTCATACATAAACATGCCTTTTGGGAGATTAGAAGCAGAGAATTGTCCTTATTCTGGCAAGACTCCTGGCAGCAATTGCCACCATTGCACTCAATGGAAGAGGTACGCCCCCTACACCAGTAAATGCAATTCAAGGGTACATTACATGTAAAGGATCTTTGGAAGGAGAACTCGGAACAACACCCCTGGTACATATGGAAAACTCACCCCCATGAACTCAACATATCGAAAGACAACAACACACAGCTTTGGTGTGAGTTGGCCTCGCAACAAAAGATTCACATCAACGAAGAACCAAACATCCTCAGGTGGGGACACTCGCCAATAGGTAGCTTCTCAGTAAAATAATCCTACCACCTTCATGAAAATTACCACATGCAACCAAAATAGCACATATGTGGTAAAATTTGGAATCCCAAATTATGGCTGAAAATCTCCATCTTCCTTTGTCTAATTGTCGAGAATCACATACTCACCTGGGATAACCTCCAGAAGCGGGGCTTTGTGGGACCTTCAATATACCTCCTCTGCCAACAACAAGAGGAAACAATGGAACACATTTTAAATCAATGCTTTCATAGTGGAGTAATCTAGGACATGGCAACGTAAATAATGCGTTGCTCCAACATAAACAGAGCAAGTATTGTCAGCACTATTGAAAACTAGGACTTAATCACCTATCAAAGCCTAATTTTAGATCACATCTGGCAACTGCTACTAGGCTTCATAGTATGGAAAATCTGAAAAGAAAGAAACAAAAGAATCTTCCACTCCCTTTCCTCTTCCACCCTCACTACTTGGGCAAAGATCCTCACCCTCATCCGGGAAACAATTAGAGTTGAACCCTGAACACAGGATGATCTACAATGTAATTCTTCAAAAAGTCTCATCATCTTAACATGGCAATTGAACCTCCCAAACCACTCCCACCAAGCCCCCCCTCGTCCTTCCAAGCTTTCTTGCATACCCTCCTCTTGGTCCCCACCCCCCCAAGGATTTGTCAAATTAAATTTTGATGTCTCCTCGAAGGGAAATCCTAGACCAGCAGGCTTTGGGGTTGTACTCTGCAATAGTGTCGGATGAATTCTACACATCACAGCGCAACAAGCTACTTGGGGTTCAACACAAACAATGTAGCAGAACTGTGGAGTCTTATCAAGGGAATCGAACTAGCTTTTAGTCACAACATCCATCAACTCATTGTGGAAGGGGACTCCCAGGTGATAATCCAACTTGTCTCAAAACTCATCCATATCTCTTGCCCCTCAAAAATCTCCCCAAGATGGAGACTTGTAGGACTACTCGAGGAATTCATATCCCACCTACAACCCAACCTCACCCTAATCTCTTCACATGTGAAAAGAGAAGCAAACACGATAGCAAATCGACTAGCTAATGAGGGAGTAGTTTCAAAAGAGGAGATGATTCAAATGGATGCCCAAATCTCCCCAGCCCCCCTGTTGCTACGCCAATGTATGGATATATCCAGAAGCCATTGCCCTCCCTGGATGGGGTGCCACATTGATCGCATGCAGCCCATGCCATTTATTAAGCTTGCCACCACCCTTGCCTTCATATCTCGGATGGAGGAAAGCATTCAACATGCTCTTGGACAGGTTGGATAGTTCCCTCGCGCAGGTTTAATGGAGTTCTTAATGAGCCAAGGCAGATGGACGACAATGGGTAAGTAAGGCATGTGCAAGGCCACCTCAGCTCCCCTGGCGCTCCTCCATTTCCTCTAGGTTAGTTATGGCTCTTCGCAGTCGGCTCAGATTTTTCATTCGTGCTTTGCTCCTTTCACTCTCCTAGCTCTGCACTTTCTCAAGCTAAGTTCAATCGATCTTTCCCTCATCCAATGCCACAGGAGCGTGGAAAGCCAAAGAAGGGACTTGCTTGGTATAGCTATGCAGCTAGGCAATGACACATCCATAAGCATACCCAGGCTCCCTCGAATTCACTGATTCGTTTTGATAGGGAACAAAATTTGCCTCCAATGGCCTATGTAGAGAAGAAAATTCCGGAAGAACCAATTACGATGACACCGAACTCCCTCCTCTACACAGCCCCGGACCCCCAGTCCCAAGACCAACCTAGCATTAGTCTCCTTGCCTCTGCTACAACGTGTTCCATGGAAGGGGCGACTCACATAATCCAGGAAGAAAATCTTTTGGTTCACCACCCATTTGAGCCTCCACTGCCCACCTCTGCTCCTAAACAAGATTCGCACTCTATTTTCTTCGTGGCGCCAAAACATTTGGAGCTCATATTTGAGATGCAAAGAGACATGATGGAGCAACTACATAGCCATACTTCACTCAACAACAAACTTAACATCTCGTTTAAAGCGCTCTCGAGCTCACACAGCTAGCAACGTTGCCCAACCTACGTGCAACCATACGTCTTCACTCATCATGGCAGCACTAAGGCAACATAGGTTTTAATGGCTCTTTTGATGATTAATCATTTATGCTCTCTACTTTTTTGTTGTAAAAACCAATTAATTTTCGCATTCCTGTTCAGATTCCCTGTTCCATGTCATGTTCAGATTTTCTATTCCATGTTCTATTCAGACTTCTTGTTGCATATTCAAAGAATTCTATCTCAACACTACTATGCCACCTATTTTGGTTTCCAAATGTTTAACAGAACAAGTGACAACCCTTTGGACATGATATGATATGTACAATCATAATTGTTTTTTGAAGAAATAAAACTTTATTTTACAATATATATATATATATATATATATATATATATATATATGCAATTACATTCCAAAGTTTTAAAAAAACACTAAAAATAAAAACTTATCATATAAAACAAATATTTATATACAAATATAAAATTGTAAAATATGCAAATATTTAGTAAAATAGTATTAATAACTTATAATACAAAAGCCGTATCGTCCTCTGGTTAAAGTCAATTGGCTGCACTGTAGCTTTGTTAAAATTATATTTCTTATCGATCGCATAACCCTTGCTGTAACTAAAATAGTGTACTATGTGAAGCCAGTAAGATTTGGTATACAAGAACAAAAATTCTGCAGAGTTTTAGAACAAAAATACTGCAGAGTTTTGGTGTTTACCATAGTTTTACGAAGTTTCGTTTTAGAACAAAAATTATACAGAGTTTTGGTGTCTAGTAAAGTTTAGTTCTATAGATCAAAATTCCAAAACATTATTTATCCATTTTCAGTGAAGCTTTCTAAAGCAATCCAAAACCTTAAAAATTCCTATCATATCTTAAAACCATATCTTTTATAAAAAAAATTGTTTACTAAATTTTAAGAAAAATAAAATTTTCAATCGATTTTGGTATTTCTCATGATTCTCTCTAAAACTTCACTTATTTTTATGATTCATACTTTTTAGAATAATTATTTGCACTATCTTGTTATTATAGGGGTAAAGATATATTAAATAGTAAAATTAAAAAAAAAAATTCCTTGTTTCAAAGAAAATTTAAAACTATTTTTTTATTATAGGGGTAAAGATATATTAAATAGTAAAATTTAAAATTGTTTTTTCTTGTTTCAAAGAAAATTTAAAACTATTTTTTAAGGGGTTTTATATACCAGTTAAATTCTTGGGCTGAGAGGGTCTCATACACTAGTAAAATTACTGAACGAAGGGGGTCTCATACACCAATTTAGTGTTTGGCTTGGTCATTATCTTAAAAATAGATTATTATTATTATTATTTAAAGGAAAGGATAAGATCTAAAACTATTTTTTTAATTAGTTAAAAGCTTCTCTTATTTAAAGGAAAGGAAAAACAAATAATAACTCAAAACTCCAAAATATGTAGGAATAAAAATCTCTTATTTCAAATTGAACATTTTACATTAAATAAGAATGATAAATTAATTTGCATTCATTGTTCTCTTCATTGATAAGAACCAATAATAGTTATCATCACTACTATTTAACAACAAAATTATGATAAATTATATATAATAATAATAATAATAATAATCTATTTTTAAGATTACTGCCAAGCCAAACACCAAATTAGTAAACTAGACACCAAATTGGTGTATGAAACTTCCTCCCCCATGAATGTGGATTAATTTATCATACTTATATATA
>ML823729.1:6696-19750 GCA_009831015.1 Picea engelmannii
AAACTAAATAGGAAACACAGATCTTTTCAGAGCTACTCCTATCATAATCGATGGTCAAAATTATATCATCAGGGATTTATTACACCCGTAACCAGGCCTCAAAGAAATCACCGATGATGATATTGGAGGTGGAGGATGATCTCTTAGGATAGTAAGATCAATAGACCTGAAATATGGCACATAACAACATTCTATTGGAGCGGAAGTTTCAAAGTGGGGCCTAGTATTGTTAAAGGGTTGATCATCGACGAGTTATTGTCAACGTGGGAAGTCTTGTGATCGTCGACGATGATACCCAAACCTGCTAAAATAAATTTCCTCTGACGACTTGATCATTGATGTTGAAGCAAACCATATCAATGGATCTGGAGGATGACATGTGGCAACACTCTATTGAAGATGAAATTTCAAAGTGTGTACAAATATCATCAGGTTGGGATAATCAATCCTTGTGGGAATTTTTTTGATGACTACACTTCTATTGGCGACCAGGTAATCAATGACATAAATCGATGCCTTTTAAGTTAGATCAATGATTCTTGAAAATCCACGAGAGCACCCATGCATAATGAGTTGTACAAAACCATGTGTCAAAGTGCCAAGTCAACATGGTGTACAAACAAGATTCAGAAGTTGTGATGATTTTAGCATGAGGTCAGCTACCAAGTCAATTCCATGTTTAGTAGAATGATTGATCCATGTGTCATAAAGTATAGAGTCATAGATCCCTTGGAAGGTTTGGTTGGAGAAGATCATGACTATTGGTTGCAGTCTGTTAGTCATATCTACACCATTCATTGGAGAGGGTCTGGTTAGAGTAAATTGGTTGACTACAATGAAGGTACTCCAATGAAGGACCTACGAGGAGAAATCTAGTCCATTGGTCGGCATGTAAATTAGATGCGTTAACAATTTTATATCTCAATAGGTTCCACTTAACCAAATTAATCAGGGTATACGAAGAAGTATGGACATTCCATTCCATGTGTTGGCATCAGGATGATGGATAGAGTCATAAACTATTAGATTGTTTAGAAAATAATGATGCCCATCAATGGCTGAGAATTTTTTGGAGTAGTCTAGATTGAGGCTATGAAATAAATGCTTGACATCTTATTGGTTGTCGGGATGAAGCCATCGTAGTAAAATAGCTGGAAAAACCTCGATAGAAAAACTTTGAATAATGACGTATATCTATTCGAAGTTGAATAGATCAACGGCTCCAAAGACAACATGTGACAACTGACATCCACGAATGTAAAAGCGACATGTGGAATATACGTGCAAGTTTACCGATGAAGACATGGAATAGTAGAAGTGAGGATTAAGGAGTGATGACTGTAGATATTGAATGATCGATGATGGAGACTGCTCATAATTTTGAAGTCTGAAAAGAGTAGTTTAGGGTTTAGAATCTGCATATTTGAAGTGATCCAAGAGGAGTTTAATAGATAAACTAGATAGAGGTAACTCTGACAGGCCCGTTGGTCTCGATAAATGGGTCACAAATCGACATATTAAATTGAATAAAGAAAGGATTGAACAACTATTGTGTTTCGATATGGTGTTGAGTGTTTTGGCACCCTGGTAGTCCTGATATGAAAGAATAAAGTGATGGTTGTGATCAAATGAAGGACATTCTAGACAATTGTTTTACATTGAATTTTTTTAGAGTGTATTCGTACCCCAATAATCCCAATCAACATGATTTTACATCAATGGAGGATAATGAATCGAGAGCTATATCAGATGACGACCGAGTGTCGAGGACTAGTGAACCAGATCACGTGGAGAGACTAGATTTCATGCAGGGTATTGTAGACCAATTTGAAGTGTCTTTGAAGCCTGATTTTTAGGAACTTCGAGCCAACCCATATCAATTTTTGTTTTTGGAAAAATACATAAGTTCATGACTTTGTATAAATAAAGTGCTCGAATCATCTTTTAAATGTGTAGAAGTGTGCAATGTGTGAAGTGTGAAGAAGTGGGGCTTTTGTGTTCGCAATGGAAGCATATAGGCGATGAATATCCGATGTTTGATGACATAAAGGATGGACCATTTTGGAGAGGTATTTTGAAGCAAGCTACGAGTTACAAATTGTTCAGGGTGGTAGGATGGAGTAAGGAAGGGGATTAGTGTCTCCTACAGGTTGGTTCATATGAATAATAAATATGTGGGTTGGTGCCCATTGGCTAGGAGGGAGCTCAACAAGGGGATTGGTGTCCCTTGTAGGTTGGTTCCAACAAAAAATATTGTAGATTGGTGTCTATTGTAAGTTGGTGCTTACAATTTTTTTTTATAAAGAAAGTTTGTGTGGTTTTCTCCCATTTGTGTTTCCACGTTAAATCTCTATGTATTCTGAATTGCGTGATTAAATGTTGGTAAATAACATATTTTGAATAAAAATAAGTTTTTTTAAAAGAAAGTAATAATTATTGTGGAATATTGATTCACCCCCCTCCTAGTATTCCAACAATTTATATATTCAAGTTAAATAATTGGGTGCACATTTAGATGCATGACTTTGTTATTGTAATGCTCATTTACGCTTAACTAAAGATGTAACTTAAAAATATATATATAATTATCAATAATCTTATCTAATTAGTTAATAATATAGCCAGAACATACTGACAAGTGTTGTGCTCAAGTGACAAAAAAAGTGTTCTATATCATCATTGGAAACCATTCATGGGTAATAAGGGCCATAATTAATATGTAGAATAAAATATCAATAAGAGTGTGCAATAGCTGAGATACCAAGTGTAGAATAAAATATCAAAAAGAGTGTGCAATAGCTCAGATACCAAGTGTAATATCCTTCTTTACACATCCTCAAGGTTTAACCTTTCACTATTAGTATTTATAACCTATTGTGCATATAAACTTAACAATTTAGATTAGAATTAGAATTATTATAATCAATCTTGAGAATGATGCATATTGCATATTATTTTTCTTTTAACAACGCTACTAAATCATGTATCCTTGATTATATAAATTTTAATATACATTCTAACTTTTAATGATTTCTATGATATTTTACACTAAACAAATTAACAAATTTTTAAGACAATACTACGAACCAATTCTTGACATTATTCCATAATATTTTAATTAATAACTATTTCCATATTGAAAAAAATATAACACTTATTTTTCTTTCATATGAATATTTCATGTAAATGTCCTTTAGATAAAAAAAAAACACGCATTGGTCAAATAAGAGATGATTCATGAAAGGAAAAGCATAAATCATTTATATTAAAAATGAGATATACAAAGTATTAGGATAAAAGTCTAGAATTAACAAAATTAAAAGATCTCTTAATACCATCCTCACACACAATACTTAATACGCCTAGTATATAATTATTTGAGTATATTTAGGCATCACCCATTTCCTCATCTTCACTAATGTAGACATTATGCCCAGAGGAAAATGAACTAACATCTCCAACTCCATTATTCTCCTCAGCTTGGCATCTAGGAAATTTTAGAACATGAATTTCATGTTTAATCTTGATTAAATCATTCATAGCTATGTTTAGTTTGTTCTCAACCATGAGCTAAAACTCCAACATGGGTTCTTCATTCCTTGCATGAGCTTTAAAATTTTTCTCCCTTGCTTGAGGAGAACTCTTAACTGAACGAGTAGGAACTTAAGGAAATGTATCTGTGGATATTTTTGAATTAATAGATGTTGTAGGAACAACAACTGCATAATTTCTAAGACTAGCAAAAGTTGTAGAAGTATTTCCGGTCTTCGAATTATTCTCACTTCTCTGGTAATTTGAGCCTTTTGTCACCATTAGGTAAGTGTAATTGTTAGGATTCACAACCAATACCTGATTATATTTCATATACAAAATATCAACGTAATGACCATTAAATAGAGGATTTTCCAAGATAAAATTTATAGTTTTAATCCTTCGTTGGATTTCCAAAGTACAGGTTGATACTCTTCATTTGTGAATTATCACACAATTCACTTGAATCGACGATGGTTTAATCAGTTAATAATTATGACAATAGTTAATATTTCTGGAAAAAAATGTATGGGAGTTTATGAAATGTCTGACGTTTTGAGTGGACACTCCACCCATCATCAGGGTCAAATAAAGTTGTAATGATGGGTGGAGTGTCCACTCAAAATGTTAGAAGTTTCATAAACTCCCACAGAGATTTTTCCAGAAAGTTTAACTACCATGACTAAATTTGGAAACCTACACCCACATAATAACTATGAGACTCGCTAAGGCGTGCATTTCTCATCATGCCTTGTTTTCATGCATTTTTATGCATTTTTTCCTGTATGCATTTTTATGCATTTACAAGGAAAATTTTATACTTTATACACAATAGAGGGATTTTTGTTTCAAGATGTAGGACTAAATTATGAATAGATGTAAAATGATACAATCCAAACTCCATAATTTGGAGGTCATATGAGTCTTGTGTTAGGATATTTAGACACTTAGGAGTTAGTTAAGAATTACTTGGTCTAATGTGTCGTTAGGTAAAAGTGTGTTTCTTAGTGTGTTTCTTTAGTATGCATTAATATGAATTTGTAATTAGGAAATTCGATGGTCACGATATGTTCCTGACATAAAGTGATCCAACAATTCATATTCTCCTCGATCTTAATGACCATTGATCTGTGGATTAACACCTGATTGGTCCATGATCTCTATTTAAAGAGCATGGAGGGTCATTTGTTGATGTTCGTTTGTGAGAAAATCTCTTGTAAAATGTATCTGTAATATTTTTCTTTTGCATTAATAAACAGTTCCAAGTGGCCACATTGGTTGCGGTCGTGGATGTTTCCTCGTAGGGGTTTTACCACATCAAAAAATTGGTGTGTTGATCTTTGATTTGGCTATGTGAGTGGTTAATAAATATGTTCATCCTCTGTTGGAATACTTGTGTTGTCGAACATGGTATTAGAGCCTGTTTGAAGACTCGCTACTTTTGTAAATCGAGATCGTAAAGATGAGTTGCCTCATCTCGATTTTCTCCATTTCCATACATTTCTGGGCTGAGAGGACTGTTCCATTGCATCTGGAGCACTCATTTCAGTCATGAATTCTTTTTGTTTCACTTGAAAATGTTTCTATTTACCCAAGATATGACCATTTAAGCTAAATTTGGACTTCAAGTCTCTCTTTTTGTTACTTCTTTTGAAAAAGTTCATTCTCCATTGTAAAGCATATTTCACTTCAAGTATAAAAGTGAATCACTATAAGTAGCTTTAATATTTTATTTTAGAGTAATTTATTTTACATGAAACTTTATTTTATAAAGTAACTTCATTGTAAAAGTGATCCCCACTTCTTTTTATAAAAGTGGGTCACTTCATAAAGAAACTTACACCACCACGTGGTCATTTGGTTACTGTTTATGCCTTCTTTTTTTTAAATACATAACTTTCACATCCGAAGTCCGTTTTCAGTTTCGTTTTTTTAAAACCGCCTAATTTTTCGAGATCTTTATATCTAGATCATCAGTTTCAATTTTATATACATATTATCTACATATTTAATATGGCTTCTTCTAGCAATATTTTTCTTACCAACACCAACTACTTCCAATGAAAATCCCATATGGAGGATTTATTAAGAAGTAAAGGCTTGTACCAGATTACCTTGAGAAATGAAAAAGAACCCACTCATGCCAATAATAAATTCAAATGGGATAATATGAGTGACAAAGCACATGGACTGATCATAATTTCCATATCTATTGATTTAAGGTTCCACCTTAAAGAAATTGATGACCCCACTGAAGCTTGGGAAAATCTTGAATCTATGTTTAGTAAAAACAATGTTATTCGAGCACATCAGTTAGAAAATCAAATATTGACTTTAAGTCTAAATGATTTTTCTTGCATTGAAGATTATCTATCTAAGTTTAAAACACTCAAAATTTTATGTGAAGAATGTGAGATAAAGATGGAGGAAGAGCGTTACATCTATATTATTATTTGTAAGCTAGGTAGTGCATATTCTGTGTTTGTATCTACCTTTTATGACATGAGCGAGGCTCTAGGAAAATCTTATAAAAAACCCACTCTTGAGTTCTTTTGTGATGCTTTGATTAGAGAGAAAGATAGGCTTGTACAACTTGGAGTGATCAACACTGCAGGTACCTCCAACAAAGCCTTAGTCAACCAACAGAAAGATAAACCCAAGAATCCCAAGAAGAAACATCCTTGCCACAAAAAAAATCAAATAAGGGTCCCAAACTCACTCAGACAACTTCATCTTCTAATGGTGACAAAGGAGAAAAATATAAAAATAAGAAGACTGACAAACATTGAAAATTTTGTGATAAATATGGTCATGATGAGTCCAAATATTTCAAGAAGATGGTAGCTTTAGAAGCAACGATTAAGAAGCACAACATCAGTATTGATTCTACTTCTTCTTCTTCTTCTCATGGACATGCACTTTCTGCTTTTGTTTTCTCCCTCAATGCAACTTCTTCTTCTTCTTATGATGAGTGGATTATTGATTCTGGAGCATCTTATCATATGTCTAAGGATAAAGACATATTTTCTACTCTAAATGATTGTAACACCAAGAAAATATTTGTTGGTGATCATATATCTCTTAGTGTTGTAGGATCTGGAACAATTCAAGTAAATAATGGTCATTTTTATGATGTATCATGTGTTTCAAGTCTTTCTTGTAACCTTCTATTAGTATATAAAATCACTCATTCAGGTGAAGGTAAAACCATAGATTTTTCACCTCACCAAGTTGTAATCAAGGATATAAAATATCCTAAACATGTTCTTGCAACTGGAATTGTTGATGATATTACCAGGTTGTACAAGTTTGACAAATTTGGTTCATCATCTTTTCCATCAGTTTTTGTTGCTCATAGAAATGACTTCCTCAAACTTTGGCATGAGTGGTTTGGTCATCTAAAATATCGCTCATTACAACAACTATGTAATCAACAAATGGTGACTGGTCTTCCTCTTGTTTCATGTGGAGATGGTGTTTGTGACAGTTGTGTTATCGAAAAACATCATTGGGACAGTTTTGACAAACATGCCTCTTGCATGCCTCCATCCCTTTGCAGCTTGTTCATAGTGAATTCTGTGGTTCACTTTATTCTACTTCTTTTTCTGGGTGAAGTTATTTCTTATCTTTCATCGATGACTTTTCCAGACGTACCTGGGTTTACTTCTTAAAACTTAAGAGATAAGTTTTTTACAAGTTTTTGTCCTACAAGGTCCTTGTAGAAAAGCAATTTGGACATCAAATTCAAAGGTTACGAACATATAATGGAGGCGAATATGTGAACAATAATTTTAAAAGTTACTGTACTACATAGGGTATCCAAATGCAACACACTTTTCTATATACGCCACAATAAAATGGTGTTGTTGAGAGAAAGAACCACACATTAAAAGAAATGGATAATTGTATGATCCAATATAAGAAATTAAGTCTAAATTGTTGGGCGGAAGCCATCAACTATGCAAATCACATAGTAAATCACACTCCTACAAAGGCTCTTAAAATATAACACCAAAAGAAGCTTGGACTAAAATTAAACCAAATGTAAGTTATTGTCGTGTATTTGGCAGTATAGCATGGGCTCACATTCCTTATGAGAAAAGGAAAGCATTGCAACCTAAAAGTGAGAAGTGTGTATTTGTTGGTTATTTTGAAGATGTCAAAGGTTATAGAATTCTTCAACCACATTGTAATGAAATTATTATTAGAAGAGATGTTAAATTTTATGAAAATCTATTGGCCTGCGAGCCTAATTCGACAATTGTGCTTTCTTCGGCCTGCAAGCCATCTTCAATGTTTGTGCATTTTTATGTTCCTATTATGGTTTCTTGTTCAGATGATGACAATGAGGATGAAAATCCACCTCCACTTGCTTACCTTTCTCCAAATGAGTCCTTTGAACCTAAACCAACACCAACTCCACCGCTTCCTAAATGGTTCCGTTCAACATGAGAAGCAACTAGTGATCTTGTCGGTGATCTTTCAGATCAATATCAGACACGTTCACAGTTCCAACGAGACTCTTCTCTTTTGGCTCAAGTTTTAGAGACTCATGATCCACAAACATTTGAAAAATATTCAGTTCATCCATATTGAGCAATGAATGAAGAGTATCATTCTTTAATGGCAACTGATACTTGAGATCTTGTACCTCTTCCAAAAGGAAGAAAACTTGTCATATGTAAATATTTCTACAGAACTAATTATGCATCAGATGGAAGTGTTGAAATACAAAAGGATCGATTAGTTTCCAAAGGATTTTCCTAATTTGAAGGAATTTACTATAATGAAATATTTTCCCTTGTAGCAAAAATGAATTCCATCCACCTTATTATTTCCCTTGCTGCCTCACATAAATAGGAGGTCCATCAAATGGATGTTAAATATGCCTTCTTGCATGGATATTTGTAAGAAGAAATCTACATGGAACAACCTCCTGGCTATGTCTAGAATGACTCTATCCTTGTTTATCTCCTTAAGAAATTTCTTTATGGTCTTAAGCAATCTCCCTAAGCTTGGTATCCCAAAATGGGCAACTTTCTTATTGACATTGGATTATCTAGATGCCATTTCGATCCTAATGTTTATACCAAAAAAGTAGGAAGCCATCTCATAATACTTATCCTTTATGTTGATGACCTTATCCTTACTAGTAGTGACTCAAAAATTTTAAACCATGTAAGTGATTGTGGGAAACTATATTGTAAAATATCTATGTAATATTTTTCTTTTGCATTAATAAACTTCTCCAAGTGGCCTCATTGGTTGGGGCCATGGATGTTTCCTAGTAGGGGTTTTACCATGTCAAAACATCGGTGTGTTTATCTTTGATCTATTTGTGTGAGTGGTTACTGAAGGTGTTCATCCTATTTTGGAATACCTATGTTGTCGAACATCTTAGGCGTGCATTTTGCAATAAGACGATTTTACCCTCCATTTTACAAAAAGTCTTGAATCTTGGTTCAAGGTAGAATTCCTTAGTCATTTTAAAATGAAATTAGGATGATATATATAGATTTATAATGTTATTAAATTCACCCCAAAACTTAGATAACTAAATTTGGATCTATATAGAAGCATGGGAATGCATTTCCATTAGGTCAATTTCTATTGTTTTAATCTCTCAATTTACAAGGTAGACTTTGCCTCTTTTACATGGTAGCCACTTTTATGTTTGCAAATAGAAATCTGAATATGTATATAGGTGTAAAATTATGGAAGACACCCTAATAAACTTGAATCACTCAAATTGCAGGTGTTTTAATACCTAGGCATGATTTTTTTCAAGCTTGGCATGCATTTTTGCATGAGGGAAAAAATTACAGTTTAAAAGAAAAACATGTATTTCTTAAGTGTGAGTCTGCATTTTTAGATGTGGAGGATATAACAAGATTGAATTAGTTTTTTATGAAACAATAGAAACCATAATCCTAATATTATATATCATCATATATCGAGAAATTGTTCATCCACATCTGTCTCAACCTCTTTGAATTCTTAATCTAACACATCTATCTTCTCCTATGTCCAATGCATCATAAGCATGGATTTCAATGTTCAAAATAAATTATATTTTTTTTACTTTATTATACAGGTATCATACCTATGATTCCCTGGTTCATCATCAAATGCACATCGATATTCCAATAGACTATATTCATCTATTCATCTCAACCCCGATAGAATTGGAGCTCTCATGCGTCACCACTCCAACAAAAGTTACCCACCTTGGCATCGTTGTTCTGATGGATTCACTGCACCATATCGTTGGACTGCCAATAGACTGCACCTTCTAGAGAATCACCACTCCAACATATATGGTTGGACATAAGGTCACAATTGTGATGACGCCTGCGTCATATTTCTGATGGTACTTACGCACACCAATACCACACTAATGACTCACGTCATTGATAAAATGATAATGACTTGGATGATGATGATTTCTTGGAAAATTCCATGTGGCATCCCAACGCGTGGAATTAACAAAAACTCTATGATTGTCACAATTGAGACGATTAGGTATGAAAAATATTTTCTTGTTAAAATCTCTCCACATATGCCACATGGTAATTTGTTATGTTGCATGTTCAACAAATGGATAAGGGCGTCGATAGTGTGATGAAAGGAATTTGATGAACATATGGAATTTGGTTTGTTGGAATATAGTTGTGCATCCATCAGAAGGGTGTCAGAATCGTGTTGTAAAATGGTCCAAATGTACTAGTGTATCATGGAAAATGATGATGACATTATTGTGAATATAAGTAAATCCAAAGAGTTTGTATATATTATAAAAATTCATCAAGTACCAAAAATGTGAAGTATGGTGTACAAAACTAGGCCTCCTAGCCGCTAAATAATACATATATGGTTGGGAGTAAAAAAATGGATAAAAATGAATCTAAACAACATGGGTATCATGCTAGAAAACTATGGCATTCACCTCCCATAAAACAAGTTTCACCCAGACTTGTGGCAATCCAACCACCTAATTTGGATGCACTCATGAAGGTCCTCGATCTATGTCATTGGTAGTTGGTAGGTTTTCCCCTCTAGGTTCCTCTACACTACCTCTAGGAACCTTCCAACATTTCCCATAGGCTATACCTTACCTCTACCCCAACACATATGACTTAGTGTTGATGGGTCGAAATGGCCCATTAATCAAGTAAGGGAGAATTCTTGATGGCAAGTCCCAATTAGACCTACTCTCATTTGGTGTAGTGTTTCCAACCAATATGTGGGTCTTGTTTCCACTCAGAATTAAAAGAAGAAAAATGAGAAAGACAATGAATTGTCCCCAAAAGAGTTCTAATTAATTCTAAACCTACGCTAAAGAAAAAGAAAAACTAATTTACAACTACTTCTAACCTATCATGGGCAGGAGAAAAACTAATGGATGAGTACAACTTAAAATGATATTTTTCATAGAAGAAATAGTTCATGGTAGCTAAGAATATATTAAAACAATAATATTTTAGATATCATCTCAAATATTTGTAGAGGAGACTGGTAACATCATCCTTGTACTCATTAGAAATCACAACAGCGTAAGCATTCTAAATACTAAGCATAGAAATAGTTCATTTGATCAACACTCAAGAAAACTTAAAAAATGAATACATGTGTAGAGTATTCTCGCAAGTATTTGAAAATAGTTATGATAACAAAAATGGCTTATTCTTTTCATACATACATAAATAATAGTGTTCTTAGTCTATACAATGCTAAAAAGTCCCTTACTACATTGAACGAGTTCTCTTTTATTAGATAAGAGAGGCTCTTCAGTTTTTTATGATTGTTCACTTTGTTTCTCTTTGTTTTGTCATTTTACATTTCAAATCTCTCTTACACTTTCATAAATGAAGAGGAAAATTTTATAAATGGAATTTGAAGATACTGTTGAGTAGTTATTTTAATTTGATTTGTCGTTCATGACTGATATTCATTTAAAAATATTATTAACTCTGCTTGTTTGCATATTCTTTTGTTCTTCGAAATGTTTCTAGGAATTTTTGGTGTTATCCTAGTGATTAAGATCATCCCATCTAATTATTCTCTATTCTGTCCTTTCAACATGCTCTTTCATGTCTGATTTTAACTCCTGTAGCTCCAGATATGATTGCCTAAACATTGCACAATCCATTTTCTGATTAAATTTAGGTCTCTTTTGTTTCTTTGTTTTTTTTTTAGGATTTCCCATCACTGGTATTCTCCCAATGAATTCTCTGGATCGATACATTTACAACAAGGTATCATAGGATCGATTCTTACACTTGTAACTCAAGATATGTCTATTTGAAATTCAGTTCTCAACATCCCTTGATATGCTTGTGGGTGAATCTGGGTCTTCTATCCTCAACCTAATAAATCATTGAGCCACACACATGAGGTAGTTATATATTCAATGTTTAATATAGTTTTTATCCCCCTTAATTTATTTTTGTAAGGACCTAGAGGAAGAAGATGAACTAGGGCTCATGTTGTAATTTTGGCCAATAATCCCAGTGAAAATAGGAATTAAATAAAAAAAAGAAATAAAATAGGAAAATAATTAACTAAAATAATATTTGTACAAATAAAAGTTAATAAATAAAAATAATAAACTACCCCCTACCCACATAGAATAAAAAATTAATAAAAATCAAAATATTCCCCCAAAATGAAATATAACCCAAAGTAAAAATTCCCAAAATTACAAATTGAGGTTTAACTTCCCATTGGACTTTGGGATTGTTGGGATGGTAAAGATGGATAATCATTTTGATAGATAATCATTATGATAGATAAGCCTTTTGATAGGCTACCAGGGTGGCTCCATCCTGATGGGATATTGGGATCCATGGTCAGGGCATGAAGGGAGAGTTGAGTCTGATGGCACCTTTCCGATAGCTCATCTCGATGGAAAAATCAATACAATATTAACCAAAGTGTTATGTATTCCAATGGCTATGGTAAATATCTCTGATGGTTACATTCCCGATAGGATCACTCCTATAATTCCTCTCGATGGGCTCATCCTTATGGGATATAGGGATGTGATGTTTGGAAGGTTAACTTTACAAATGATCTCGATGGTAAGTGGACCCAATGAGATAATAATTCCGATGAGGTGAACTCATGTTACAATGAGATAGGATTCTGATGAGGTAGGTTTGATTTATTAATAAAATAATTATATAGTTCCTAAAGGTATTCGGGAGGATGGGAGGAGGTATTCCTAGAAATAAGGATGTATGTCTTGATGGTAATTCCCAATGAGATTTTACCATGAAGTGAATAAGAAGCCCAATGGGAAGAAGTCTTGGAATAATTTTAGTGAAATATTAAATGGAAGACCAATGGGTGAGGAGGGAAATGAAAGAGTTAAATTAAAAATTAAATGAAACTAAAATGAAATTAAATAATAAAAATATACATCCTAGGACTTATGGGAAGAATGGGAAAAACAAAGATAAAATTAAAATGAAAAGTAAATAAAGGATATGAAATAAATGAGAATATATATATATATATATAG
>ML823729.1:37144-48574 GCA_009831015.1 Picea engelmannii
GTTAGAATGGAACCCTTGTTAAAATTGAATGTAATCATAGAATGGTTAGACTGGGTGATTGGTGGGGTCGGGGAAAATGTCGTGTGGGTTGGCATCACCCCTTTTCTTCATCCTCTTATGTCTCGTCAAACTTTGTGTGGGGTAGGTATAGTCTCCCAGGAAGTATTCGGTTCCTAGCTCATCGGAGTTTTCTTGAGTCTTCATCCCTTTTGTTTTGCGCCAAGGTTATTGACACATCTATCACCCAGGGAACAACATGATTTCTGATGAGGGGATCATGGCGTGCCCTGGGATAGCGAAGAATAAGATCTTGGCTGGAGTAGTTTCTTTTGTGTGAGTGTTGACGAGCGTGCAAGTTTCTCTTGGAACAAGGGCCAAATGCCTTCAGGCATTAGGTCCGCATGCCTTGAGGTTCTAGTATTTTTTCGTCTAGGCCATGATGTCAGGATGAGGGTGTTGTCACTTATCTTGTAGGAGTGGTCGTGTTTGCATTGGAAGGGTAGTCGTCCTCCTTGTTATTTTGCGCATGTTTTCCAGTTGTCTTGAGCCGATGTGTGGTGTCATAGTAACTTGTTGCCTAGACTGCATGCTAGTGTTCGTCGTCAGTGGTGTGATTAAACTGTTGTCATCGTCACCTTCTTGCCTCTTAACTCCTGGAAAAAAAAATGAAAACAAAAAAAAACTGCTTCGCTTGTTGTCGTAATGAGAGGTCGTTACAAAACAATGTGTTCAAACTTAAAGGACAAAGGGATGCAGACTCAATGTGAAGTGAATAATTTCTCCAAAGTAACTTTGATCTCAAAGCTCAATTATTTCTCTCCTTTTTCCATAGCTCAGATTTGACCCATTTATAGCCTTCAAGTGGAATTTAAGGGTCGAGTCAGAACGTTTCCATTATACGGAAGGGCAAGGATCATTGATCTTGTGATGTTACATGGAAATCTGACACAATTTTGGGCACATTTTTCAATTTACTCGGGTTGTAGTGGTGCAACCTGCGTATACGCATGTTGTAATATAGACAAGGCACGTATATGTGGAAAAATTATGTTTTTAGCTCTGGTATTTGCAAAAAAGGACTTCAAGTCTACATAGGGAAATGGAAAAAGGCCTTATGTGGAGGATTTCATGGGGTGAGGCAAATCTTGCTATAATAGATGCCCCCCAATGTCTGAGGTCAAAGGAGTATCTACGGTGGAAAAAATACATTATAAAAACCCAGAAGTGGAGTAATGGGGACCCAGTTGGAAGAACTAGTTGCTCATTACAATCTGTATTGACTTTGCATACATGGCTGCCAATTTGAATTACACTATAGATCCATGTGAAAATAAACCAAACAACTATCCATGTCCATGAATAGGAAAATACAAATGTGGTTACATGCCAAAGGTTGTTATAGTCACGAACAAGTACCAATAAAACCAGTCTCAAAATCAATCTGAAGATATATGTATACAATGGAGTACAATATGATCTCCCATGATCACTGAAGTCACACATGTACTAGTCCAATGAAAAGGTATAAATAGCTCAGGAAAGATACAACTACAAGCTGATGTCTTCAATTCATCTACACAATCTGCCAAAGGTGCAAGTCTACATCGTGTGAATAAAGGAGTTGAGGTCGAACACAATGAGACTTCATTTGATTATCGTTCATTGAGGTATATCATTAACAAACAAGAGACAACCTATCGATGATGAAAGTAGGTATCAAGGCATTGAGTAAATTCTTACAAGTGTGAATAAAGAAGTTGAGGTCGAACACTTGAAGAATCAATCGATCAAGAGACATTGATGTATTCCCAACTATCGATGGAGAGAGAACCTGCCACTAATGATTGCAAGCCTCTAGGTAGTCATAGGACTTTAGGTCTCGTCTCCAAAATAGATGAGCTGAAGTCGATGGAAGGAGACCCGCTGAAAGGAGATAATTAAGGCATCTCTCATCATTCAGCATGAGGTACAAAATAGGAGCTTTATGATTTGGTGGAAATCAGATGAAGAACATGTTCATGAACCAATGACCCTGTGCATCGTTCGCGTGTTCCAAGTGCATGCGGTACACAAAAAAGACCCTATGAATAGAAACCAATGAGGAAAACTACTGACAAAGACAAGGAAACCACCAATAAGGATAATGGCATCCAAGAGACTACACGAATCCCAATGTGTGAATAGATGTCTTGTCATCGAACACAAGGGAAACCACCCAGTCAATGACCAATGATGAAATGTCGACTTTTGGGTTCAAGGTTACCTACCAATGAGGAAAGTAGGACTAGGGTGTGCAATATGAATACAACTTCATGTGATTCTGAGATAAACTGAGGGTGTGGCTGACATGAAAAGTTAAGAGTTCTGAGGAATGGCCGACACAAGTTGATATACATCCTTTGAACAAGAGCATTAGACATATGGAAGACTCTGACAACATATAATCAATGATGAAACCATGAGATGTAGGAGGCATCAATCAAACTCTCCATAGGGACTGTAAGAGTAACCAATGGGGGGAGTAAACTCTATGTAATGAGATCAACTTCCTAAGGCCATGCTAAACCCAAAATTATGATGACAAGTGGACTAAAAAAATTTGTGCTTTGTTCAAAGGAAAAATGATTGTTGCCAATATAAGATAATATTCCCTTCCTGCCCGTATTTTTTTTGTTTTTTCATAGTAAAATGAATACTATGATACAAAGGAGGAAACAAGTGTCACAAGTAAGAAAAATTAGTTCCACCAATGGAACATGCCTATGCTCAATGCAAGGAGGTGCACGTGGGAGATGGACACTTGAGGGAATGTTCCCTCTGGGTATAGGGTGTCAAGTTGCAAAGGATATAATCGAGGCTCTGCTTGGTTGAGGATGAGAAACTGTTGAGGCAAACAATTTATAATGCAAAGAGAGAATCGACAATAGGATTAATACTACAAGCAAGGGCATGAGATGTAATCACAACTTAATGCCAAAAAATGTCATTTTTCATAATCTTAGTCTACTTGGTTTGAAAAAGGGATAAAATTGTACCAAATAGACTTCCTTTCAAATCCAATTTATGAGTGTCAAAGAGACAAGTTCACTTGGCAATCTTTTTTATTTTTGAAAATGAGTCAGAAAATAGCTTAACTAAGACTCACGATCTTTCAAATCCAATTAACGATTGTGACAGAGACAAATTCACTTGACAATATTTTCATTTTTTAGACGAGTCGGAAAAGAGATTAAATTAGACTCGTTAAGAAGTTTCTAGGAGGCATGTCATGGGGGAGGCCAAGGATCCCGTGTAGGATTTCTTTGAAAGGTCAACATCTTACGAATAACTGACACAAGCTTGGGAAAACCCAAAGCTCTCCAATTCGAGGAGGATAAACTGCTAACAGAGGTTAACTTCTCCATGATATATTGGATAATGTATCTTACTTTAAAGGACATAGGAGGAGGAATTGGATACCCCACTAGACCATCCCAATCAAGGGGAACTTATCTAGGACTTGAAGGGAGAGTAATCGGGAGAGTAAGACTCTCTCTTGTTCAGAAGGTGCAGTACCAAAAATCCTAGAGACATGGTTGAAGGTTGCATCACCCTCCAAAAGGAGAGTTGGATTGACCAGAGATTGCACTAGTGCGACCACTTCTTCAACTCTGTCTTGAATAGGATGCATGGAAATAGGGCTATGAGACACATCACCCTCAACAATGGGGGCATGGTTAGGAGAGGATTGCATCAACATGAATGTTGTGTCAATCAAAGGGGAAACAAAGTATGTGGAAACCACAAATGTCTCAGAAGTCGAAGGGCCTCCAGGTGAGAACCACGCTTTTGGTATCCTGACAGTAGCAGGACACAAACGAGTAAGGTGATTTCCTTCGCAAGCCCTGCAAAGTAATTTGGGCTTACGTCTCACATGTCCAGACTTCTCAATCATATGAATTCCCCCAATGTAATTTACAATGGCTAGTGACATGCTCTCAAAGTGATTTGCATAGGTTTTCTACCAATCTCCAACATGACTAGCAGTGATTGGAGATGGAGCTCTAGTATGAGTGGCAGTGACTGGACTAGTGACGATGGTGAGTTGTGGCATTTGAGACCAAGGTCTAGGAAAGACTGGTTTTGAGACATTGTAGGCCAAGAAGGTTCATGGTTTACACCCTGTCCCTGTCTAGAAAGGCAATATCCTCCACCTAATTGATCCATAGAGGTTTGTACGGGCATCATCACTGAAGCAGTTGTCTACGAAGAGACAAAAGTATGATAAGGATTATTCAAGTGAGGATATATGTTTCCCCCATGTGAAGGGGTTCCTTGAAGAGGATATCCTGAACCATAAAATTTATTCCCCTCGTATGAAATAACCGAGGATATATGTGGACCCTCCATAGGAAAATTGTTCGTAGGAACTGACATGGTAGACAAATGATACACATATGTGGTGTAATAATTAGAATAACCAGTGATTTGAGTATTGGTTCCTGAAAAAACATGGCTAGAACTGGATCTGTAAGAGGAAAATTTCCACCCTCCCACAGTGAGAGTTGGTTGAGGGACATGACTCCTATCAAATAAAGATGTAGACGGTGGGCCCATGGTGCCCCCATATCCAAAACTAGGGCTCACATAAGTGGGCTAGGGAGAGGGTGGAAAGTGTGAAAGCATGCTTGGCATATCAATAGGAAAATGATTAGAGACCCAAGGCATGGACCGAGTGTCATAATTCTTCATAACATTATGGAAAGAAGAGGGATTCATCCCCATGAAATGAGTGAGCATCATGGGGTGGGTAGTGGTAAAGGAGGGAGCTATAGGAACTCCACTAGCCATGATAACGATAACTCAAAGAACTGTATAAAATCTCAAAGGCCTACTAATAATGAAAGAGAACACCAAAAATAATCAAATGGGAAATATGCACATAAACATGATAAAGTGGATAAAGGGACCTCCCTCTCTAAAGTAGGTATGGCTCGCCCAAGAGGGGCCTGAGACTCCACTATTAAATATTGGAGGAAACAAAATAATTTATAAGGGCCTTTGTGGACTTAACAACCAGTCATTCAGATCCCCCCAGAGAGGTAATACTCCATAAAGGATGTGTGTTTTCCGACCCTTATCTAACCCAGGGTACCTACAAAATAAACCCTGCAAGTAACCTATGTGGCACCTAAGCCAAGCAACTAATCAACCACGGTATAATCGATGCACAAGCAAACAGTCATAAATCAGATCCACTGTATGGGTAGGGTAGCAAAGCCCTAAACCTTAAAATCATTGCCTCTCATGGAGGTAAGGGCACTAGCAAGATCCCCATATATGAATAGATCTCTAGAAATATATCTGATGCTAAGAAGGTATCGGGGGGATATCCCTTCAATAGACCTCACATGACCTCGTTCTAAATCCGATGTAAGCAGAGCTTCCTGATCTTATTGATTATAAAATGGATTTCTCCACTCCCTTAGTCAGACACATATGTTGATTTAATAACCTTGGAGAAGTTTACTCACAAAATCCTATTCCAAGGCACTAAATCATAAGATAGTTTGCGCACCCTAAAAAATAAAATCGTTACTAATCAATTTTAAATTATAGCGTTAATTTTAATGGCCTTTCTTACTCAAAAGGTGTGGTCGTGAAACTAGTGATGTTATGAATCAACAAGTAAAATAAATGAATATGAATACAATGCAAAGTCCTAACTTCAATTTCCAATAAATGATATGCTTCTTAAAAATGAAATTTTCAATTCAATTCTAAATAAAAATGAAATATTTATTTACATGCACTGAGATAAATGAAAAAGACTCAAGAGATCAAATTCCAATCAATGTAAAAGCCTAATACTTTTGTATTTTCAATATAAGAAAAAATGAAAATGCAAGGATTGAACAACAACTTGATATAAAGACTCTACTGTGTATAAAAATAGACAACCCAAGTAGGATATCAAGGAGAAAAACACCCATCCCAAGGTGCAATGACAATCAGAATGAAAATATGATGAGAAAGACACCACCCAAACATTCAACCAAAGACAGGTTTCTTGTCATTCCACAGACACTTAACAGTCACCAAAGAGACCCAAGAAGACTCAGAAATCATCAAAACCTACCCAACAACCACCAGACCTAGCAAACAAGCATAAAAGGTTGATGTACACAATTGTTCAAGGGAAAAGAGAATATGTATGCAGCTTGCAGAAGGAAAACACGCATATGTACACGACTGCCAAGCAAAAAACTATGTATATGTGTCAAAATACAACTAGGCTAAGGAGAAGGATAAGAAACTTAGACCCAAGGTGAACTGTAGCGGACCTTTTCTGGCTACCAAGGCTTAAACACTCTTAAAAGAAATCTATAACACCACTTTGTACATAATTCATACAGGCATTATATAATCCACATGCATTTAGACAAATAAACACATTTAAGCTTAGAGTAAAACATATTATTTACTGCTATAATTAACAATCAATAGCGTTTAATATTAATTCATATACACAGTGGAATTCATGGTAAGATAAGAAGCACAATCATGCAAAACATGAATAAAGCATAATCAGATACTTATCTTTTAACAGTGGTATATTCCACCAACCAAGTGCAGGCCTTCCACGAACCTCCCAGCCTTAGACCGCACTGCTCATCAAGCTCAGTAGTGGGTCACCCCTGAGCTGGGACTAAGCTCCACCCCTAAACAAGGAATCCTAGGCTAGGCTGAGGTTACAGGGAAAACAACACATAGCCACAAGGATGGGATTTTCTCCCAGGAACCTCTCACGCTCATTACCCACAGACCCTCATTCCCCACATGCCTGTTACACCCCAGGAGTATTCACCTTCTCTGTCACTTGGACAGTCCTTCAGCTGTTAACCTCTCTTGCCTTGGGTTACAACAACAGATCGGACCGGAAGTCTCCGGGCTCTGTGACAACTACAGGGTTCCTTCTAGGATTCCTCTCCTTCCTTTGCGCACTCTCTCACCTGGAGAGAATCACTCACAAACCAACAAGCCACACACAGTCCAGTACTGCATGGTCACAACAACCCACGGGGAAAATAGACACAGGCTTTCCCAAACCGGTTCAACAATCATAGGATGGTCTCACGGTCATGGCTTCGGAACAAAGCCTCCACTCACGGGTTCGATCAGTCGGATAGAGGATGCACACATATTATCAAAGACAACATAGGATTTTCAACTCTCAGGAACACACGAGGATTTCTCTGCAAGGGTCAGGTTGGTCGTACTATCTCGGGCTCCATACGCATTCAAGCAATTGGGTAGAATGGAGGAGGAGTCCTTCTCATGGCTCATCCTAACCGTTTAATTCGCATGCGCCAGGGTTGACACTTGTCACCCATGGAACTGCATGCGTTCCACCAGCACGCATCACCCTTGTACGTCCTCCCTTGGCTAGAAACTTAGGATAAAACATAAAATGCACATGTCTTTTTGGAATAATATTAAAATATTATTCCCAGATTTAAGCCCCCTAGGCTAAACACTTAGCCCCTTTTCCCACCTTCCAGCCCCTAATCCCATGCCTTCTTTGTGGAAGTTCAGTCCCCCTTCACTTATTCCTCGTGGTTGGTCTGCACCTGGCGATGTTTACAATTTTATTAAATGTTTTGCATACATACAAGTACAAAATCAGGCCCTTGGCCTCCAACCCTTAGGCTCTCTGGCCTAAAAATCACATAAGCCCACCGGCTTATACAAACTTGGCTCACCAGCCTATAACACATATTTACAATTCATTTCATACATCAGATTTACAACTGGGCTCGGCCTTGGGGACATTACATGAAAAAATGTTTTCAAGCAATCATATGACAATAAACTCAACATGAACGAGATAAATCTATGGAGAAAAACACTCCAAATCCCGAAAAATAAGATTCAATCCCCATTATGGTCGCCAATTTTGTTACGAGGAAAATCTCTCTATGGCTAGGGGTAAAACACAATAGACGGAAATGACTACAGAAATCAAATCTAATATCAAGTATGCTATATAAAAAAATTCACTAAAAAGATAAGATAGGGGGTCTACCTCATCTATACGTTCGATGAATTCCACCATTGAGCACTTGACCTAAAGAAATACACCTGCAACTAGTCCTCAATAGACAAGAAATGCAAGCATATGGTGATAATATATGATGTTAGCACATTCAATAATGTAATCCATCAACATTCATAAAAAATAATCCCATGTAATAATAATGCAAATATTTGCGAGATATTAATTGGACAAGAAAAGAGTATTTCTATTAAGATATAATCAACAGAAGTGATTGAGTTACAAACTTCTGTGTTAGCACAGTTCAGAACCGAGAAACTAAGTTTCTTCCAGTTGGGCCTCCACCACTTCAATCCTCCACTAAAGGCAACCTCATATAAGAGAGACCAAGAGGTTCTCAATCAGTAAGGGGAGATCTTGGGGGATGAGCAATGTGTTCAGACTTAGAGGAAAAAGGGATGCAGAATCAATGTGAAGTGAATAATTTCTCGAGAGTAACATTGCTCTCAAAGTTGAATTCTTTCTCTCATTTTTCCATAGCTCGAATTTGTCCCATTTATAGACTTCAAGTGGAATTGAAGAGTCAATTCGGAACGTTTCCAGTATATGGAAGACCAAGGATCATTGATCTCATGAGGTTACATGGAAACCTGACACCAATTTTCAATTTTGGGCACATTTCCCAATGCATGCGGGTTGTAGTGGTGCAACCTATGTATACGCATGTTGTAAGATAGGCACAGTGTGTATATGTGGAAAAATTATATTTTTAGCTCTGGTATTTCCAAAAAAGGACTTCAAGTCTACATAGGGAAATGGAAAAATTCCTTATGTTCAAGATTGCATGGGGTGAGGCAAATCTTTCTATAACAATGCATAATAAATATGTGTTCTTCATTTAATCTATCCATTCAACAAGTCCTAAAAAAAAAAAATCATTCAATACAATCATCATTCAAGATCAAACCCCCAACTCCCTCAAGGTAGATCAAGAATTAACATTAGGCTCAAGTGGTAGAGGATTATGCATTAGAATTCAAAACTTTAGTAGGGGTCCCCTTTCCTTTCGTTTGTAAAATAAAAAATAAAGGGGTGTTGTTATGGCCTCAACAATTAGGTAGTCTTCTAGTCACACTAATCCAATATCTTTTTCATCAGAGAATTTTGTTAGTCATACTTCACACCAAAAATATTTATTTACCTCTTTATTTTTAATTTGAAAATGATGAAAATTAAATAACTTGAAATTTTTAAAAGGTTTCACTTACCAATGTTTCCCTTGGTATCATTTAGAGGTAGTGTTGGCTCTGAGTCCCACTACTAATAATCTGGTGGGACCACCAATCGAAGAAATCATCATTGAATGTGTTATTCATGCATTTTCCACTGATGTTATGCATCAAATATTCCCTCCGAACCAATATGGGCTCTGCGATACTAGATGCGAGGAGTGCAATGCCTTAACACATTGATGGAACTCACTCAAGGAAGAATGTGCAGAATATTCTTTCATAGAAAAAATTATTTTGTCACCTATTTTACAATCTATAAGATGGACCTTCCTATTAGTCAAAACCCTATGCACTAATCAAACACAGTATATTTCAAGCACTCTATCCGAAAGTAAATTTTTGGGCATGAGGCTAAGTGAGGTTCCATGGAACCAAAATATCTAGCTATCAGTAGGAGGATTATTTTTAGATTCAGGTCTTCTATACCATTTATTGGGACTTGGGAGTTCATTTTTTGAGATCTCATAGAGAAATGGATGTTGATATATTATGGAATTGTCAATGAACCTGTGCATCGCCCGCCCCCTTTCAATTTTATTAGTAACTTGCACCATGATAAACCTATGATGAAATAGATTTCTTCCACCTCAATATTATGTGGTTCATCATATATGATGTATGATTCTCACTTTGGTCCCCAACATCCTATTAGCATTTGTAATAATTGTTTTTTTTTCCTGTGGATTGGGAATGGTAAAAAAATTCAGCAACCCATAATCACAAAGGTAATTTGTGGCCTTCGAATCTTCCATGATTTGGTTTTCCATATCCTTATGCTCTCTTTTTTTCCACATGATACTCATATGCATTGTTGAAGGAAAGGTTTCAAGTTAGATCCTTTGTTTTATAAGTTCTAGCAACTTTTAGAACTTTTAGGGGTACTCACTCCCTTGTGTGAGGACAAACGCGAGTACTTTTTCCTTTCACTCATGCAATTCATGAGTAGGTAATTCCACTCACACCTTGTGTGAAGGAAAGGCGTGAGTGCACCTTCCCTTCATGCAGGGAGGTCCCCATTAGGAACTTTTTCACAAAAATAAAAAAAATGAATGGATGAATTGAAAGAGGAAGGGATTATGTGTTACTTTGACCTGATAAAATTGAATTATGACAATGGAAGCTCCCACAATATGCACCTAATGTTTGAAGTTTTTTTGAGCTACAATAAAGGGTTTGGTTAAAATTCCAAAATAACTTTGTAAAAAAACTCATTTTTCAGCTATATGTTAAGTTTTTACCCACTCTTGTATAATTCAAATGGTTTATTGATCATTTTTATGAGATATGTTGTCAAAATTAAGACCTAATTTGATCATTTCAAATTTTACTTGCATGTTTCATATGTAAAATGGATTTTTTCATCACTTTGGTCCACATGGATCCATTTTGATAGGTAATGGTCTCGAAACTGACATATGCGTTAGGTTTTCCACCTTTAATTTTGTTTCATTAATTACATATTCCATTTCATCCTGAGGATTGACCTCATTGAGTTGTGACATAGAGCCTTTCTTTCCATTCAAAAGTGTCATAATTTATGTAGTAGAGCTTACCAATCATGGGTGCCCTAGTTAACAACTCATTTTTCATTTTGGCACCCATGATGAAGTTTTTCATAGGCTTGGGATCCTTCTTATCCCCTCCATCAATTTGTATTGAATCCACATGACTTGTTCTCAATATGTTTTTAGTCATTACACATAGGGATCCCAATTTATGTTTTGAGTTGTATTATTGCATTAAATACTGCTACTTGCACTTTTGAGCCTAATTCCTGCTTCAATTCACTCTCTTCTACATAATTCTTATGAATTGTTTCTATCCACCTTACTTTGAATCTCAAAAGCCTATCCCTGGAGGAAACATCTCGATGAGTGTCCATATTCTACACATGCTTCCTGCATTTTTCATAGGTACGTTCCATGTGCTTGGAACTAATTTTATTTCCCTGCAACACTTGTTTCCTCCACTATATTTTAGCAATATTTTACTCCTTTTCAAGCTTTAATAATATGAAAAATACACCAAAAAAATATATGATAAGAAAAGAGAGAGTTGGGAAAGAATACATATATTTTTTTTGTTGGAAGTTGTCTTGAGTCA
>ML823730.1:0-23448 GCA_009831015.1 Picea engelmannii
AGGTTGAACCGTTGTAGAGAGTACTCACCTGATACCAATTCCACCACCTCTAAAGACACTGAGTGTACCCAACTCCACCTATTGCACTATCCATAGGAGGATTCACCTAGTACTATGACAGAGAAAGAGGAACCTCCAAATTGATTGTCACTAGAGATAAAAACCACACAGTGGAAGTAGCTAGCAACCACATAGTTTGCAAATAACGAAGAGGGATTCCCAATTGAGAAATGCACTTGAATTGAAGGAATGGAACACCCCCCTGAAGAAGAATCAACATAATTTCACTGAAGAAGACCTCCATTTTCCCACCTATGTGAGGGATTAATTGTTGTGGTGATATATTTACCACACAAATTGATGTCCCCTTGTGTGAAATTCCTTCCAAATCTTCGTGCAACAAGTGAATTAATTTTGGAAATTCATGCGAGTTAACATGCCAAATATACAACATGTATACCTCAATTCAAAATTAATACACTCATGATTAATAGTGGAAATTGGCTTAAGGCCCCTAATTTTTTTGTTTTTTTATTCTTATCATCATTAATTAAAAGGATTGGGAACCAATTTTGGCCATGTTTGTCTTTGATGATTCCTTTTTCAATATTACATGCAACATTTGCAAGGTTGTCTACCTTCCCATTCATTGATCTCAATACATGATAGTATTGAACCATCTCAAACTTCTAAACCCTTTGTTAATTTGAAGTATGATTGTTGAAAGAGAAGTTTGATAAAACCCAGAACCTTTTCTCAAAGTTTTAATTATCATTTATGAATATCCAATGACAACCAATATTTTGTGTAACCTTTCGAATAAGCCTCAAGCCCTGAAACCAAGTGAGATATTCAACTTGATTTTTAGTTTCCCTTCCTAGACCCCAAACAAAAGAATTTTCATCTTTTCCTTCGGGATCAACTATAATCCTTCCCTCTCCTACCATCCCTATTATTATTAATATTATTATTATGTAACATATTTATATGTGATGTATATTTATACATATTTTATGTATGTTAAATCAACACATGCTTGACTATTGTCTCTCTAATTTTGATCAATCATTGTAACGTTTCTTGCCTTTGCACAAAGAGATGAATTCCTTAGAGAGATTGGTGAATTCCTTTTAGAAGAAAAAACTGGATGAATCTCAAGTTTTCTTATAGGAACTTGATATATCCTAAATAAAACCATGGATTATGTTTATTTCTTGATGAAAATTTATCCCTGAAAGTAATGCATGATCTCGCACAAGACTAGTTACAACATGAAGCTACTTACATTCATCATGTAGATTCTATGATGAACACACGTTTAATTTTTTTTAGTAGCAACTTGCTCTTTCTTTCCCCATGGCTTCATGCAATCAATGGAATGTCAAGTTATAGGTTTTTTGTATTAAAAATGTGCCAACATTTACTAATTACATAACCACTCTTATGTCATTAGGGTATTGACAATTCTTGCCTTGGTCAAGCATAAAATTTTGAAGGAGGATAACAAACTCTTGTGTTGGATTTCCAATATAAGATTCTAGTAAACTACATCAATTTCTTCTCAACATTCCATGGTCCTCCTCCTCCTTAACTTTGTTGAATACTTCGTTTGGATTCATCCCATTTAGTTATTGCAATTGGTCTTGGTTTCTAGTTTTGACAACATTTTTATCACTGTCACACTCATAGTTCTCATTGATTTGTTTTGGTGTTTCACACTTAGCAGTTTGGCTCCAATAACTTCAACTTATGTAGAGATTGTTGATGATCATCTTGCATCTCATTCCCCACTTCTTTTGTAGCTTCCAATGATGAAACAATTTTGTCCATGTATCTTCTCTTATTAACACCTAGCTCTCAACTACTCCATTCTCTCACAATTGTGTTGGATCAACAACCTACTCTTAGTTTCTCTCTTCATTGCAAACCTTTCTCCATTTCTTCATAGTGTGGCTTTTGACATTTCTCTTGCAACATTTTTAGAAGCCAACTCAACTGTTAATCCACATTTCATACCAAAAAGATTGTATTTCAAAGATCCCGGACTTAGTTTTTTCTTGAAAGAAGCACCAAAAGCTTAACATGCATATGTAATTATGAGACATTCTTATTAACTTTCGAACATATATTAGTGACTAATGACTTTGTAGTAGTACAAAAAACTTTTGCAAATCAACCAGGTATAATTGAGCCAAACATACTTTAGGATGAAGCAAATGTTTAGGTACAAATAGTGTTGATCCCAGTTTATGCACCCTTGGGAAAATCTTTTCGTGCCTGTTTGATGACATGTTTTTATGAAATGCATTATGCTTCACACATGTTTTAATGATATTGTAACATGTGTGTGCATTGGCTTGGGGATCAACCCATGAAACCAAGTAGTGTAGAGTTAGGAATCTCTTTTTTACAATAATAGGTAGCTTTATATTAAAAAATTATAATCAAAATAGACAATGTATGATACAAAAAATAAAAATTAACACTTTTCCCATGTATAGTATTCTAGGCTACTATTTCAAATTGAAAAAATCATACATATAGATATGTAGGTTATTATTCAATAAAAAGCTTATAATTTACTAATAAAAATTGTAAATTTTGGTGAATATTATCAACTTAATCATATTTTATGTAAAAAATAGGCTAATATTTAGAGGGGAAATCACCAATTGGTGAATACACTTTTTTTTTTCTTTATTTTTTTTAATGGCAAAAAAAAATCTATTAGTGAAATTTCTGTTGATGTTTGGGTAGCATCAGAAAGACATTCTACTAGATTAATAATTAATAATATGATTATTAATTATTAAACAATATTATTAATTATAATATTATTAATGTAATAATATATTTATAATACAAAGTATAAATATTTAAAGTATAAAATATAAATATAAAGTATATTTATATTATATTTATAATATAATATAAAGTATAAATACATTTATTACCCAAGGGACCATCTCTTCATGGATGGTCACCATATGTTCTTTGTATATAGAACACTCATCATTTGACACTACCAAGACTTAACACTTAAGACACCTAGGTATATATTGGCTTGACTCCCTCAGAGGAGGGCCAGGAAAATGAGAGTAGAGTAAAGTCTTGGTAGTGTTAAATTTATGGGGTTGTTTAAATCTCTATGTACAACATATTTAATTTTTACTCCTACCTAAATTATAGAAAGAATTCCATAAATTATGGTGGGCAATAATTTCTATTAAAAATGTCTAATTACCTAAATATGAGGAATGTACTGCATATTTACTTCTACCTATATTTATGCAAAGAATGACATGAATTATAGAGGAAAAATTTAACAAAGCCAAATACTATGTGGAGGGATTATAAAAAAATTAATCTTTGGGTAGTTACTGCAGGTATTCTCCAACTATATATAAGAAAGAAAAATTAATTTAATTTTCAAAGAGACGTGTCTTTTTGGATCAATTTAATATTACTATAAAAAGACACAACAATAGACACCCATATTTTTCTCTCTCACATGTGGGAAGTGATCTAAGGAAGAGACCAAAGTTTCTAAGTAGTTGAAATTTTCTGAGTGTAATTACTTAGTGATGTTCTAGAATATTGTTGGAAGTAATTACCACTTGCAGGAAAATTGTGCTTGTCTAATTTAACACTAGAAAATCAACTTTGTTATCCATATGAAATCGAGTATATGATGGATGTGTGTTAGTAGAATACATATCATTTCGAGGGTCACTATATATAGTTGCCCAGAAGATAAATTGATCTCCTCTAGGATATGCTCTTTGTTGTTCTTGTTTCTTGTTTCAGGCACGTCACAGATAATAGCTCTGAGAAGGAGCCATAATGACAGTCGCATGAAGCAACATGAAGCAATATTATCCAAACATAGAGTTGTGCACATACATGTAATGAAGAAGAAGAGGAGGTCAACAAATGCAAAGGGAGAAGATGACATCAAAGACTATATAGCCTCAAAGGGAGTGATGGTTTCAAATGTTTTCTACGGGAAACTGGATAGTCTCATCATGACATGTTGTAGTTATTAGAGAGATATCCACTGTCCTTGGATGCATGTTGTTAAGTTAGTATGGATTTCCTGTGATGTATAGATTTATGTGTCCGACAGTCAATAGTCAAGATCTTGTGTGTAAGGAGATAGTGTTAAAGTATTTTCCAGATATAATACCTTCCTCATTAAGAGGGAGTGTTGAGATTTTATGTAATTTTAGAAGTTATTCTTAGGTGTTAATGTTTCAGCATCAGGCTAGCATTCTATCGGTATTGGTCATGGTAATTTGACCAATGGAGAATGGCCTTGGCATAGTCTTCTAAGGACATAAGACTCAAAGTGTGTGGCTTTCAACATCCAAAAGGATTGAAATTCTTCTTATGGAACAAATGGCAATTTTTTTAGGAAGAATGGTCCTTGTGGTCACAGAACACTTCGTTGAGTACATGACAACTATGAGATGCTCAATGTGCAGATTGAAGAAGGATTTATATGGATTAAAGAAGGCACCCAAAGCATGGTATGGTAGGATATATAATTTTTTGACGAGCTTAGGATTTACAAACAACAATGCAGATCCTAACCTTTACTTTAAGGTTGTGGATGATGGTCCAGTAATACTACTGTTCTATGTGGATGACCTATTTCTAAATAGGTGTGGAAAATCTCATCTCATAGTGTAAGAGAAAAACTTGCTACTTAGTTTGAGATGAAATATATCGGGATGATGCATTACTTTTTGGGTCCCATGGTATGGCAGAGACATGATGAGATATTTGTAAATCAAGGGAAGTATATAGTAGAAATCTTGAAGAGGTTTGAGATGCTGGATTGCAAGGAAATGACTACACCTATGGTATCAAATATGAAGTTGTTGCATGATATGACTTTATATACTATGGATGTTACTTTATATAGGTAGATGGTGGGTTCGTTGATGAACTTAAAAAAATAAGACTGAATATATGTTTTGTTGTGAACACCCTAAGTCAATATATTGAGCAACCCAGGTAGGTTCATTTGATCACAACAAAATATGTGATGAGGTACCTTAAGGGTAAATTGGATTATGGTCTCATGTATGTGACATACCATGAGTTCGGGTTATATGGATATTTGGATTCAGATTAGGCCGACAATATTCCTAATCGAAAGAGTGCTTCAACATATTACTTCAGTCTAGGATCTAGTATGGTTTCATGGAGTAGCAGGAAGCAGTTGTGTGTAGCACTCAGTATGGCTGAGGCAGAGTATGTGGAAGAATGTTAAGTGTTGGCACAGGAATAGACCCAGGGTTCAACACTTCAACAACGCACCAACAAAACCCTAACTACTGGCCCTTTCTGCAACACTTGCGAAGCAGGTGAAGTCTCACCCGAGGTAGAGGCAGGGGGGTTGCAGGACTCAAGTGTCTACAACCTAGATGGGACACATATATGTGACCACAATACTTAATAGAGACCTTAGCCAATAACATTCATTAGTCTTTAACCCTTTTATTCACATTGTAGGTTAAAACCCTAGTTACAGAACAACACGGTATTACTCAAGATCTAAGAACATATAACTATTCAACACATATCATCAAAGAATATCTAGAATTCATTCACATCATAAAGAACTTAAGCATTCATAGATATATCTGTTATAACAGTGCACTAAGATAATATAAGAAAAATATAGCACAAAGCACATAACACAAGATATATGTGGTTCACCCCAGTGTGGGGCTACATACACCAACTCGTCTCCCTCTTTATTGTCTTCTTCCAATCTTCTTACATGCACATAGCCACAAACCTAACTCCACATAGAACAAGAGGTCTGTGAGAACCTCACCAGATCCTCCTTCCCTGAGCTTGGCACAACACAGAGCCTTCTTAAAATCACTTGCACTTAGCTCTGCAAGTTCTCAACACACAATATGCACAAAGCCTTCTTACAATTCATACAAGACTTGCACTTAGAAAAATACCCTACATATCTTGCATAAAGCCAACTTAGATATCTTTGATCCCGCTGATTGAACTACTCTTACATCGCATGACTACTTATTTATACATTACAAAAAGGGCCTAAACATGGGTAAACCCATGGGCTGACATCCCATACCCATTACATAAACCATAAAACCCAAAAAGCCCACAAAAGGGGGCAAGATCTCACTATCTCCGCTTCGCCTGGGCGCTCCATCTTCGACTAGCCTGTCGAAGTCCCAAAAATGGTTAAACACAACCAAGATTCTCCAAAAATTGGTTGAGGGCCAATAGGCCCCCAACACTCACCTATGACTCATTTCGAGTCACTCTGATCTAGGAAATTCTGCCTTGAATGCCTTGAGATTGGCTCGATTTGCCTTGACTTGTTTCTTCACCATAGCCTCCCCCTCGGCGAAATCCTAAACAAATTTCTCAGTGATAGGCCCTTCCAAGCGTTGTTCCACCACGGTGACCACCTATTCCAGCTGTGCACCTTATCCCTCGATCTCTTCAAAAAGTGTGCAGGCTTTGTCCTACACCGACTGGATTTTCTAGGTCACTTCCATGACTCTACTCTGGATGGCATTGACCTTTTTTTGAACTACGTGCACCTCCTATGACCTTTTCATCTTCTCTACCGCCGAAAGAAGCTTCAAATGTGCTTGTACTGTCAATGCTTGTTGCTTCACCTTCTGGAGATGTGACTCCAATGTCCTCAGTTACGGGTCTTCTGCAAGGCGCTCATAGGTATGCACACATTGGTTACTTATTTTCTTGCATTCTAAAGCCAATGCCTTGATTCTTTCAACTACGCTCCTAGCAGTTTATTCCCTCTGATATCACACTTCCTATAGAGTGCTTGGCATTGCTTGCAGTTCCAGTTCTTCTACTCTTTCTTGAAGCTGTGGAATGGCTTCAACGAGCTTCCCCACTTGGCTCTCAACTGTCTCTTCTTCCATCTGTGCTAGGCTCGACACAGAGTGAAGTGCTATAGTTACTACTTCTCTAACCCCAATCTGCCCCGCGAGAAGCTAGTCTTTTTCTCTATGGATATGCTCTCTGTCCTCTTAAAACTTTTCTTGGAGGTCATCTCTCTCTTGTTGCACATCACGACATTTATTTAGGGATTCCTCCTTTGCTTGCTTCAAGGCCTCTGTGGCCTACTCTTTTTCTTCCTGTACTCGTTGAAGGCGAGCCTTTGTTGCATCTGCTAATCTTTGTAGTTGGGCAGGCTCATATCCCACTTCTATACCTTTTGATGATGATGGCATTGTAGACACTGCGCGACTTGAATAGAGGACTTGTTGTACCCCCTTCAGCTCTGCCTCGATCCTATCATACATTGTCTCCTGCTTTGCTTCATTTTGTTGCAAAATATCATCCGAAGTGTATGCTACGGTTGCGATTATGAGGTCAATATCATCCAATGTAAGCACAGTCTATGACTGGGTTTATTGGCTCGTGCCTTCTTCCATGCTGAGGGTTTCTTCGGAGAAACCTTTCTTTACTTTTATGTTTCGACCTATGTAAGGGGATATTTAGGTGGTGTCACTTTCCCCTATTCCTGTTTGTCTTCTTCCCCTTCCTCCTCTTGGTTTACTTCATCACCTCCTCATCCTCCAGATGAATCAGTTGCAGTTTCCTTTGATGCGTTGTTTATTTCCTGCACCTCTTCCTTCTTCTTCATCTTATTAGCGCTGCTTAGTCCATCATATTCTTCTCGGGTGACCATAGGAATTTCGATGATATCGAGGTTGGAGAGCTCTTTCTACTTGACTGGTACAAGGAATTTAGCTGGCTATTCCTTGGTTATCTCCTCCATGTCTTCATCAGTTAATTTATAGTACGATTGCAACTCCTCCTTGATTTCATCCTTGCGCACAATGATGTAAATGAAGTGTCTGTCCGCGTGGAACTTCACTATTGGCCTATAAGTATGCAAGGTATTCAGAGTCATTTGGGGGAATGAATCAATGGCTCGCATGAGCTATAAGTAGTAAGTGTGGAAGACAATGTTCAACTGCCACTACTTAGCCATATCTCTTGAATACCACAAGGTGGTGAACCTCGTGGCCAATGGTTCAGATGGCTTGACTTCAGGGAAAGTCGCTCCCTTTGGCATGTCCCAAGCACCAAAGGCAACGAGAATCAACAACCAGTTGAAGTGAAACTCCTATCCCTGGTCCTCCGCTTCATGGAAATACTGCTCCAACTGGTTGATGAGGTAGCTTGCCCAGTTCATCTGCATCCCTTAAGCACACTTTCCTACAAGGTCGATGACAAACCCCGTGAATTGCACTGGTCTGTTCTTCTTGAATATATTACTAGTGATCAACTGGCAATCTAGGTGCATTGCGCCATCTTGGATGGAGGCTACCTTGTAGCCCCACTTCCCCTTCTCCACATCGTCGTAGGAGTCCTTTATTCGTTGCGCCAGGGCGCGATCTGCAACCTTTCATGGGTAGAATTTTCGAGGGTCTGGTCCCTGCATGCTTAATCCAGTGATCACGTGGATCAACGTCGGATCCACAGTCACTCACCCATCTAACCATAGATAACCTCCATGGTAGCACGACAGGAGGATTTTAACGCACGTGTTAACATCCTGATGTCTGCCAAAGTGTGGTATCTTCATGATGTTGAGGATGGTGGACCTCATGATCTCCGTAGTCCATGGCTAGGGGACTATCTTTAGCTTCTTTCTAGTCATCTTTGTCAGGTACTTATGTGGTACGAGCAACACATAATTCTTCATGTCTCCCAGGTTAAAGTTGTTGATATTAAGATCAGGGATTAGTCCTAGCTGTGGTCCAACTGCGTGTATCCCCTTCGAGAGGTACGCAGTGATGAGGGTGTACTCGAAATATTTCAGAATGCTGTCACGACTAACCGCGCCAGATAGAGATGGGATATAGTCGAGAAAGACAGACAGGATGAGCTTCACATTTGCCAGGTCATCGCAGTGCTTGCTTCTTTTCTCCATCACGGTTCAGGATGGCCCAGATCGACTAGATTGTTGTGCAGTCGAGGGGGCTGCTTGCAATCCTCCTGTCAATGAGGCTTGAACTCTTGTGGACATAAACTTCTCATCCATAAGGTCTATTAGGGTCTCCTCCATAGACTTCTCTACTGTGCTATGTTCACCCAACATAGACACTCGTGGTCAAATGCTCAGGTAGGTGAACATATGCTCAAGGTAAGAAAAATAGGTGGCGAGGTCTCAATAATCACATCGCGATAACAATCAGTTCTTTGTGGGCTCAGATAATCACAATTTGAAAAAGTATTAAATAGACAATGTCATAATGGATTCCTCTAACGGGCAGGAATGCCTCAATCCATCCATTATGGCGCTATCTTAATGGTCCAATAGTAATCTTTCTGGAAATAACTTCTTTTCTAGCCATTTCAGAGCATCGTTCTAATGGTCTAGATGCCTCCAATGGTCATATTTCTTCATCATGGCGAAGTGCTAATCTATGTTGTTCTGCTATTCCGATGAGGTTCAAGTTCTGCAAGCTTGCTTTATGTGAAGTCTTCTCCGGAACCTCGTGCAATTTTTCTAGATTTGCCTTCTTTTTACTGATCTTTCTTGCCTTCTTTCTTGTGATCTGAGTCGCTGGGTTCCTCTTTCCATTTTTGTTCTTATCTTCTCCTAGTAAAGGGACTTCGCACTGTTGAGGGTCATTCAAAGGGTTTAAGTGGAATACCTCTTCTCTTATTACTTCAGGGGTAGGTGCTCTTCTCTCCTACATGGATAGGTTCTTTAATCCTTCTTCTGTCCTTTCAACCTCGACAACTAGTTCTCTAGCCCTTAGTTGCTTCGAATTGTCCTCATGTTCTTCTATTAAGCGCACTATTCTCCTAGCCATGAAATCCTTTAATTCTTTCTTTTTCTATTCTATAGAGTCCTCTTCTTCTTTCCTCTAGATCTGATCTTTCTCAATCCAAGTCCTTCCTAACAAAAGTGCAAAAGGAGTGATGTTCTTAACAAACTTAATGACCTCAAAGTTTTCTTCAGTCGATGCTCCATGAGAAATCGTAGGTACATGAGTAAGTCTTCCACATAGGGTTATCATCTTTCCTTTAAACAATCCTATTCCTCCTAATGAAGGAATCATAACAGACTTTCCCAAAATTTCCCAAGTACTTTCTGGCACAATGTTCACCTGTGTTTCCTCATCCAAAACATAGTCTATGTCGAAGTCTCCTATTATTGTTTCTATGCACTCCTTCTCTTTTAAGATCTCTGGTAAACTGATGTCTCTGTGATCATTCAGGGTTTCTTTCATCTGCAATAATATAGTCTCCGATTCTTTTTGGTGTTCTAGCATATTCTTGGTCTCTTGACCTTCCTCATGGTTTTCTTGTCTCATATTTATCTTTTCATCTTTAGCAATCATTCTAGGGAAGTGCAAAACTTCATGTCCAGTATCTTTACAACAAAGACAAATAGGACCTCTACCAGGGCATTCCTTAGCAAGATGTCTCGGTCTTCTACAACTATAACAAAGAGTCAATCCTCTCTTTCTCTTAAACGATCCCCAACTTTTTCTGTACCACGCATTGAGATCACAGTGATGAACCTGCAAAAAATTCTTTCTAGGATCCTGCATCCACTTGTTAGTCCAAAAATTATTTCTATGCATAGGAATAACATATCTTTCATTATTTCTATCAGATCTATTCATATCAAATCTTCTCTCTTCTAGTTGTGCCCTATTTTTCAGACTAGGACAAAATCTATCAAACATACCTAGATCTATTCTTTTGAAACAAAAATTTCCACTTATCTTACCTTTATCAGAGAACAAAGCTTTAAGATCCTACCTCTTTTCTTCATATCATACTTCTCTTCTTAGCACAGAGCTTCACGAATTGAGTAGAGTATTGCACACTACAACAACAGATCTACGCACATAGATTTCTCTTTTCTTCAGTTCCCAACAATCACAATTTAGAGGTCCCAGCAACAAAACCATTTGTTGGTACATCGCAATATTACTCAAGATCTAAGCACATCTAACTATTCAACACATATAATCAAAGAAGATCTGGCATTCATTCACATCATAAAGAACTTAAACATTCATAGATCTATTTGTCATCACAATGCACTAAGCTAATACAATAACAATATAGCACAAAGCACATAACACAGGATATACATGGTTCACCCCAGTGTGGGGCTACGTCCACCAACTCTTCTCCCTCTTTATTATCTTCTTCCAGTCTTCTTACATGCATAAAGCCACAAAGCCAACTTCGCATAGGACAGGAGATCTGTGCGCACCTCACTAGATCCTCCTTCCCCGAGATTGGCACAACACATATCCTTCTTACAATCAATTTCACTTAGCTCTGCAAGTTCTCAACACACAATATGCACAAAGCCTTCTTACAATTCATACAAGACTTGTACTTAGCAAAATCCCCTACATATCTTGCACAAAGCCAACTTAGATCTCTTTGATCCCACATATTGAACTACTCTTACATCGCCTAGCTACTTATTTATACATTACAACAAGGGCCTAAATATGGGTAAAACCATGGTTCGACATCCCATACCCGTTACATAAACCCTAAAACCCAAAAAGCCCACAAAAGGGGGCGAGATCCCGCGATCTCCGCTTCGCCTAGGCGCTCCATCTTCGACTAGCCTATCGAAGTCCCAAAAATGGTTAAACACAACCAAGGTTCTCCAAAACTTGGTCGAGGGCCAACATGAAGCAAGTCACAAAGCAGCGTGGCTTCGAAAATTGTGGACTATTGTATTGAATTTGACTTATAGGTAAGACCTAGAAGAAGAAGATGATGAGACTTGTTCTGGAGGAAAATTGATGAAGTCAGCAGGTTGAATATCCATTTGGTATTCAATGCTTGAGAGGGATCCAGACAGTTAGTTTTAGAGGGATATGGGTACTACAGTAAGGAGCAGGAGGCTTCTCCGGATGTAGGAAGCAGTCATGTGTGGCACTCAGTATGACTGGAGATGAGTATTTGACAGCATGTGGAGTAGCAGTGTGGCTTCAAGAACTATTGTCTGGGTTATTTGGTATTGAATTGGAGTCGACCTACATTTGGTGTGACAACCATAGTTGCATGAAGTCGTTACAGAACCCCATGGTGTATGACACGTCGAAGCATATTGAGATAAAATATTACTATATTAGGGATATGGTGTAGAAGGGAGTAGTGAGTCTCCAGTTTCGTGACTACAAAGGATCATGTTGCGGACATGTTTACCAAGATGATGCCAAGGATGAATTTTTAGTACCTCAGGGACATGGTTGGCGTGGTCCCTCTTCAGAGGGAGTGTTCTTATTTATCATGAAAAAAGGATGGCACTGAGTGTTCTCATCCAACATGAAAAAGGGCTAGCACCGAGTGTTCTCATCCATCATGAAAAAGGGTTGGCACTGAGACATGTGGAATTCATCAAGCATGAAAAAGGCTTGGCACTGAGTATTATCATCTAGCATGAAAAATGGATGGCACTGAGATAGGTGGAACTCATCCAACATGAAAAAGGGCTAGCATTGAGTGTTCTCATCTAGCATGAGAAAGAGTTGGTAATGAGATAGGTGGAACTCATCCAACATGAAAAAGGTTAGCATTGAGTGTTCTCATCCATCATGAAAAAGGGATGGCACTGAGTGTTCTCATCCAACATGAAAAAGGGATGGAACTGATACAGGTGGAACTCATCTATCTTGAAAAGGGGTTGGCACCGAGTGTTCTCATCCAACATGAAAAAGGGATAGCACTGAGACAGGTGGAACTTATCCAACATGAAAAAGGACCGTCACTGAGTGTTCTCGTCCAACATGAAAAAGGGATGGCACTAAGACAAGTGGATCTCATCCAACATAAAAAATGGCTGGCACTGAGATCGAGGGTGCACATGATCAGATATTGATGCATTGCAGGGTAGTGGATGTCTTGGTGACGTGTTGTAGTTATTTAAGAACTACCCATGGGCCTTGGATGCATTGGTTGTGTAGTCACAAGGGTGCACATGATGAGGTACAAATGCATTGAGAGGTAATGGATGCCATGGTGACATGTTGAATCTATTTGAGAGCTACCTACAAGTAATCTTTAGAGGTAATCTTGACATAATCTAGAATGTCTCCCTCACTGAGAGGGAGTGTTGATGTTTGGGCAGCATCGGAAAGACATTCTACTAGATTAATAATTAATAATTAATAATATGATTATTAATTATTAAAAAATAGTGTTAATTATAATATTATTAATGTAATAATATATTTATAATATAAAGTGTAAATATATATAATAAAGTATAAAGTATATTTGTATTATATTTATAATATAATATAAAGTATAAATATATGTATTACTGAAGGGACACATCTCTTCATGGATGGTCACCATGGTCACCATATGTTCTTTATATATAGAACACTCATCATTGTAATAAGATATTCATTCATACACAATATCATTTCTTATGAAAATTCAACAATTTCACCCTTGAAAAATACCCCCGGGCCCTAGATAAGTTCCTTAGTGTTTTGGAAGCCCTATTACTACTACTCCTATTTTCTTGGCATGCATATTTCTATACTAAATACTTAAGAAAAAATAAAACTCTACAAAGCATACCAGTCTAGGACTGGAATAAACTACTCTACCAACCATTTTGGGCTTCTACTTTCATGTCCTCCTAAGTGGCAGTGCCCATTTCTACTCCATGATAGTCTTTTATAGGAATGGAAATAGATAATATTTCACCTACGATATTAATTTGGTCCATGGGATGATCATGAAACTATCCCCCAACTATCTTATAGGCCATAAATTGACCATGGTAAGGGATATTCTCTTTACAGGTTGGGTCCTCTAAAGGGAGAGGTGGAGCTAGTGCTTCTTAGAGTAAACCAATATAATCAACAATTTTTTTAAGAGATTGCTGGATAGAGATTACCTTCATAATAAGTTCCAAGAATTGATGCCACTAAATGATCATGTGAGCATCAACTTATTTTTCCCACTCACAAAGCAACACAACATGTTTTTATTGAATCTACCATGCAATTGTCTCTTTTCCTATTCTCGTTCTTGATTTGATTAGAAAATTCATCCTTCTAATGCTTACATCTAGCTGTCCAATTCATGACATTACATAGGGAATATTCTAAGTCCTTTTCATTTTGGTGGAGTCCCTTCTGTATCTCATCTAGTTAACAAATGATACCATAATCTTGATGGTAGTGAGAATGAACCACCATGATCAAATCCTTTGTTTATTGTTCCACCAAGAATCCACTAAACTATGATGCCCTTAACCCTTGTTGTCCCACTCCACTAGACACTACAACCCTTCCCACTAACCAAGGGCCAAAATAACCACCATCTACCTTCCTTTCAAACACCCTATCACCAATCTTGCTCTTGGATCAACAAGTGAACCCCATTCTAGAGTACCCTCCAATAGAGAAGGAAATTGGAAAAATCCAAGCTAGAATGAGAAAACTAGGCCATGAGTCTATAAATAAATTAGAACCTGGACTTTGCCCATGAAATATAGTGTTGGAGAGGGGAATTTCCTCCCCCGTATTCCAAATCCCAATGATGATAATCACACATTCATCCCATAAAATTGCCATAATACTATGAATTGTCTCCACGACAGATCAATGGGCTTTAAAGAGTGGTGGATATGTGTTGACCAAAATTTGGTCACCTATATGTTCCCGCTCCTGGAATAATAATAAAACAAAAACAATATTGGAAGATGAATATTTTTGAACTATTATATGTTCATTTCATATCCCTTGGTATCATCTTCACCATGCATTTCGCAGAATCAAAACCAGAGTTTCCATGACCAAGATACGCATACTTCTGTCCAGAAGTCCAATGGAGGTATTGCAAGAAGAAATATGAAAAGTGTTATAAGTGACATGTTCTCTCCTCTCCTTTCCCTTCACCTCTATTCGTTCTTTCATTTTATACTTAGTGATTTTTCCCATTGTCTCGTTACTTTCATATTCCCCTTACCATTTTCCACACTTAGTCATTTTTCCTTATTCCTTTCCACGTTCACATTCATTTCCCTTTTCCTTTATTTTCCCATTTCTTTTATTTTCCTTTCCATTTTCATTATCTCATTTTTCCATTTATTTCCTTTTCCTTTTTTTCCTTTCTCAAATTTCACGTAATTCCTTTATTTCCCATATATTTATTTTCATTTTTCATATTTTCCATATTTCTTTCCATATTTCACATATATACTTTCCATACTTAGTCTTATTTACTATGGCTTATCGTGGGTTTGCGGGTTGGTGATATTTCCTAAGAGTGTGTTTATCTCTTCTACCCTCACAGTGCACTTTGACTTACGCCACCTTCATAATGTACACAACTCTTTTTACTACTCTTTACTATGTAATTTCTCAAACACTTAGCCAAATATATGAGTTACCGTGGGTTCGTAGGTTCATGGGTTGGTGAGGGTTGGTGATGTTTATTTCATATTATATGAGAGAGACCATCATTGTAAGTTTACATTGATCACATCCTTCTTTTCCTTATCAATTACTTCATCCACTTATTCCACCTGTTTCACTAGAAAAGTTTAACCGAAGACTGATAACTCATTTTTTCTTCTTACTAGGTCTTGTTGATCCTTCTACCACCCACCGTCTGCTTTCTAAAAGATTATTTCTTGTATTTATTTTCTTTATGGTCCACGGGAGCCCCAATCCCAGTATTTAAGACAAACACATTTACAATTTCAAGAATATGTAATAAACTATATATTTTTGGAAATTTCAAGAGAACTACTCTGGGAACAATCTCGACTGTTCTTTGTAACCCTGTTTTCAAAATATAAAGTATTTGAGGTTGATCTATCATTATCTTTATTTGAGTCACCCATGTATCCACCATGTTAAATTTCTCTTATGCATGCAGATCATCTTCTTTTTATTTTATGTGATTATAAATCTTTATCCTACATTATGATGGATGTGAGAAAATTTTTCTTATTTGCTTTAAATGTGTGAAATGTGTAATTCCTGGTCCTTTCTTGGGATTTTTTCTTTAAAAATAAAAGATTTTTTTTTTTCCTTTTATTTGATTGTAATTTTCATGTTTATTTGATTACCATGACAAACTTCTGTCAAGTCTCACATTCTGAGTATTTGGAAATCTCAAGAAAGTCTAAAGAGGAGTACCACTTCTATAAAAACACAGGGGGATTTACATCCTCGTGAGGTTGTCATTTCGGTCCTAATGGATTCAAGCGTAAACATTTTTGGTGACCATACCAAGGAACGATTTATTTTCAAGATATTTGAGGAACCAAAAATCTCCATGGATCAAAGTTTCGAGAAGAAGATTCAAGAAAATTGTTGCTTATTTTAAGCATGGCTCACCTTTTTTGTAATTTCAAAAAGAAACAAGAAGCACCAAAGATTTGGGAGAATGAACTCCCTGGAAACTCCATTGAAAAAATTCAAAATGAAGGGTTTCATTCATGTCATAATTCTTATTTATATTCTTCATCAAGCCCATCAATGGATTTGCAAGACTCAACAAAAGGGAGAAATACTCAAAGAAGGACGTGATTTCATAATACCCCTTTGAATCTACCAGAAGTAGACTTTAAAATGCCCAATATTCCCATTGAATGTTTTTCTACATTCTTTGGGGATACTTCAGAAGATGCAGAGAAACACTTGATTAATTTTAAAGGTACATTCTATGATTTCAACCTCACTGAAGATAATGTTACATGTAGATTATTCCTAAGAACTATGTGAGAGGATGCTCTTGAATGGTATGGTTCATTAATTCCTAACTCTATTACTAGAAGGGATGTGTTAGAAGATTTATTTGCAAAAGAGTTCATCCCAAAGGTGCATTTTTATGTTCTTGCTGATGTTTTAAATGTTGTTTCCCACACACCCTCTCCCATATGGAAGAAATATAACAAAGTCACCAATTTTAAAGAGGAATCTAATCAAAGAGTGGATGAAATTTCTAAGTCAAGCCATGTTGCTGAAAAGGAGGATGAAAATTCCAAATTACAAGAAGAAAATTTTAGCTTCCTATATACTCCATATGAAGATATTTCAAGCAACAAATTTGAAAATGAAATTGAGGAGCCTCCACCAAATATACACGAATATTTCATCCTTGTAATATATGATGAAACATCACAAGAGAACTTGTAGCAATAAGAATTGGTGGAAGAAAACAATTTTGAAGATAGCCATTGCATAGAAGAAGAACATTGCCAAGACATCACCAATGAAACGATAATCTTGAATGTGGAAAACGAAGAAAAACAAACATGTTTTCAAGAAAGAAAATTTTCATTTGATTGAATATAGCAACACTCTGAGGCATCCAAGAGTAAATTATATTGAATATTGGTTTGAAAGTATTGTCATCATGCCAATGCAAACAAGTCTTCTGCACACATTGCTCGAACACATTGTGGTACATTTTGGGCATGCTTATGATTTTCATGCTCCTAATTTATTGGTATCAAACCCAATATTTTTCTTACTGCTGGATTCCATTCCAAAGGTCAATTGGATTCCTGAATGGCTCCATTGGAAATCTTCCTATACCTAAGATTCCCTTTTCGTTCAAGTAAGTTAGGGTAGGTAGATCATGTATGCATATATTTTTTTTCTTCAGTTCATTTTTGCATAATAAGGAAGTCAAACTTGAAGGTAACTCCATAAAATAAGAATAATTAAAATAGTTCATTTTGAAGACGAATCCATAGCCCAATGGAGAAGGTAGTTGGTCTTAATATTTTGGTGTTCTCAGTAACCCACAGGGGGTCACTGTCTCGCAGTTGGAGCTAGTTGTTGACCAAAATTTGGTCACCTATATGTTCTCTCTCTTGGAATAATAATAATAAAAACGATATTGGAAGATGAATAGTTTTGAACTATTATATTTCCATTGCATATCCCTCGGTATCGGCTTCACCATGCATTTCATGGAATCAAAATCGAAGTCTCCATGACCAAGATACGCATACTTCTGTCCAGAATTCCAATGGAGGTATTACAAGAAGAAATATGAAAAGTGTTCTAAGTGACATGTTCTCTCCTCTCCTTTCCGTTCATCTCTATTCATTCTCTCATTTTATACTTAATCATTTTTCCCATTGTCTCATTACTTTCATATTCCCCTTACCATTTTCCACACTTAGTCATTTTCCCTTATTCCTTTGTACATTCACATTCATTTCTCTTTTCCTTTATTTTCCCATTTCTTTTTATTTTCCTTTACATTTTCATTATCTCATTTTTCCATTTATTTCCTTTTCCTTTTTTCCTTTCCCAAATTTCACGTAATTCCTTTATTTCCCATATATTTCTTTTCATTTTTCATATTTTCCATATTTCTTTCCATATTTCACGTATATACTTTCCAGACCTAGTCTTATTTACTATGGCTTACTTTGGGTTCACGGGTTGGTGATATTTCCTAAGAGTGTGTTTTATCTCCGCTACCCTCACAATGCACTTTGACTTCCACCACCTATTGACGATTGAAAACTTCAACGTAATTTCGCCCGCAAAGTGTTGTTAAAGCCTATTATTATATAAGACTAAATAATGCTAGTAGGTGGGACCCCCTTGTAGCTTTTGAAGATCAGATCTGTTCATTTTCAATTTTATGATGATGTGCTACAAAGGTTTACATGGTTGATGAGAATATTGTTGTCATTGATATGAGTTAATCTTTGGGATGTTGTTCCTTCATGATACTACCGCCTACTATTCATTTATGGTATTAGTTCTTCTCTCACCTACACAACAAATATGTTAGTGAAAATTGCAGAAATACATTTTTAGGAAAAGAAAAATACTATATCTGATGCAAAGGAGACCTAGCTCTGTAATACTACATTCATACAATGTTTGTTGATTATTGTTAGACCTTAGATAACAAGGAAATGGATATAAAAAAAATGTTAAATTACATTTTTATATATATGCATATGGTGAGTATTTTGGTGGTGCATTTTGGCAAAGTGATAATACGATGGTTATGTTATGTTTCGGATTGATATTGATCAGGCTATGGGTGATGATTCTATACATGATAGTTTATATTGTATAATGGTCAAGTGATTTATTTGAGTTATATTGGGGATATGAACATGGGTGGTGCACTTGGCAAGGTAACCACACGAATGGTTGAATTATGTGGAACTTGGATTATGCTGTGTTTTAAGTGATTGATATTCTCAATGCATGGATTGATTAATGTTGTTAATGGGGGATCATTGGAATGTAATGTGGAGTAAATGAGATATGGGTGGAGGTGATGTGAATTTACTGCGCGTCACCTTTACCCTTCCCGTTGGCTACCACCCTAGTCGGATTATTGTTTGATCTGGTTGTTGTTTTTACACTCCAGATTTTTAGCAGGGTGAAACCACTCGACCACCTCTCGTCTTAAGGTTTTTGATTAATAGGTATGTCTCTTTTGGCCATTCTTGACTTCACTCTATTTATGAACTATTTTTGGCTCAGTTGTGTGGGTTTGTGTTTGTCCTGAGTGTTGCAACTGTCTGGAATTTTGGTTTTGAATGGAAAATGGATGGTTCTTCTTATAATTGTTTGAATTCATTAGAGTTGGTGGTCTTCCTGGGTGATAGCTTGTGTTACCACTGTGTTGGTTAAAATGGTTTTTATAAATCATGGTTGGGTGGTTTTCTTCACGATTCTTGGGTTTAACTAGAGCTTTGTTTTCTTGTTCGACCCTGTCAAGAACTATCTCTCGTTCGCAAGAATCATAATCCTCCTTGTGCGTACACCTTTAGCCTCAAAGTTTCACTATGGTTAGTTCCTTTCCTCCTATGATGGCTACTGTGCAAACCCTTAACCCTCCAGATTGGAGCCACATAGGGATTCTGTCGAGCCTGTGAAATTGTTCTCAATTATTGTGGTCTATTACTTCGAATGCGGGCTCACTCGTTGGTTGTATAGTGGTCATGTTGGTATAACTTTTCGTCACTAACTCTATGATAAAAGCATGAGATTTACATTTCAATTTGCACTCCTAAATATTCACATTTACCAGCGTGATGACAAAGAACTCAGTTTTTTTAATGGAAGGGCCTCTGCCCGTTTCGATTGGGTGCGTGGGCATACACAACTTGTTCGGTTAATTGGTTTTTCCTTAGCACAATGGTGAATTGTTGGTTAATGCACAGTCACTAGTATTTGTGCTTATAATGCATCTTTTGTTGTTGATAAAATAAGCCTGGGTATGCGCGGCCTGGTCACTCACAGGCGACTTAATAGATAGACCAGGATGATGTTTTGAGTTATGTCGTGGTCATATGTTGCTGAGTGATTACTGGAAATATTACACTGTGGGATTCTCTCAATTGTGCACCGTGTGTAGTATGGATGACTTGTTTTATGCTCTGTGATACTCTCTGAGTTTTAAGTGCGTTATTTATTGCAATTGATCACTATTGATGACATTCATGTTGGATATTTGGCTCGGCTTTTAAGTCGCATTGAGATGTTTTACAGTGGCATGGTTACATGATTTCGGAAATTTACTTCTACATAGCCTGTGTATAAATGATGACTTTTGCTTGTATAGTCAATTTCCTTTTTAGACGTGGAATGTGAGGTTTTGATTATTTTGATCTCCTACTGCGTATATGTATATGGGAACAAATATCATTACGGATCTTGGTTGGCTCTATTACATAAATAGTGGCTTCATTATTATTTTTTGGGAAACAATACTTTCAATTATAGGTGTGGATTGGGGAAATGTATGGCAATAGTGGATGTTAACGATTACAGATTGAGTATTATGTTGTCTGTTATTAAATGTAGAGTGTGCAAATAAAGGGAACAAAACCTCTTACAAATTGATGAAATATTCTTGTGTTGTAATGGCACTGTGTTGGATATTAATGGACAGTGAATTTAAGCAAATACACATGAATTATTACTCAGTCATCTTATTGTTGGTTGATGCATATTTTTCTTATTGCAAAAGATGTTATGGATTGCTTGATTAATATCATGAACATTAAACTTTTTTGTTCCCCCCTCCTTATCTCATTTTTCCAGTACTTAAAACCCTCTCACATATCCCAGATTCATTTTGTTCATCCCTTGTTCTGATATTGATTACAGCTAAGAAAATTACGTGTTAAATGTATGAAGTGGCAGTGTCTTGAGTGGATTACAGTAAAGTTTTTTAGTTTGATTTACAGTTGATTGTTGTTGTCATTGAGTAGTGACCATTTATTCTCCCATTTCATTATATCATATTTTCTCTCAATACAAACCCCTCATGTATCCCAAAACATTGTTTCACTGCCCCTGCTCATTGATTAACGTTAGAACAATTGGTATGGATTGGATTGCATGAGCCTGATACATTCTGAGCCAAATATATTTCGTATTTTTAAGGAGTTGTAATGCATGGTTATTTAAAAGACTATTTGATAATTGTTAACATATGCAGGATGAGTTTTTTCAGTCGGGGAAGCCATGACCGAGGAAACAGAGGTAGAGGTAACTGAAACCAAGGCCCAAGAAGGCCTAGGTTCTCTATACATTTTGATGATGATTCAGAAAAGGTTGGCCAATTTTTATGTTGGATTCTTTAATTGGATTGGGCAGGGAATAGTCCAACTGAGGTCTGAAAGGCCTCCTTTCCAAGCTCCTAAAGCCCCTAGCATCCCTGTGCCTCCTCATGTCTCTTTACAGCCTGAAGTCTCGGAAAATGATGGGTGCCAGGAGATTGTTCACCCAACAGCCTCCCAACACCGTGGCTGGCCAAATTTAAACTTGCCTGCTCCTCCACCTTTGAACCCCATTGTCCAAGATGCCCCTAACCACTCGCTAGTACAATCCTCCCATGCCAGAAAGAGATTGAAGACTAAAGCCCACAAAGAATTTTATAAAGGAAAATCAACTGTTGCCCCTTCTTCACCCTCTGATGACTTTGAAAAATCCGTGTCTTCATGGATGCATTTGAGGGATGATTTTTCCCATGTGATCAGTGAGATAAATCCTAAAGGCTCTGCCCAGCCCAAGGAAAATTCAGGGAAATCAAGAGGTGACAACAACAACCAAGGAAGGGTTGCATCACAAACTGGAAAATATGGCTTTTGTTTTATGTTATTTATTATTTTATGACAGTGGAGTTCATGGATTTTGGACAACATGTTTTATTTTGGATATATGAGTATTATTTTGAAATATTTTCAAATTTCATGAGATAAAAATGCCAAAATAAAATGCACTATTAAATTTGAACGTTTTTGCGACGAAGTTTCGTCGGAAGAGGGTCGTTGTTGCGACCAAGATGATTTTTTTTTTCCTTCAGAATTTATTCATCAGTCTAGCGGCCACACATGGATCTTCGTCGGTCTAGCGACTAGGAAAAGAAGCCTATTCACAATAGGGAAAAGTTCGGCTAGCGATGAATGTTAGTCGGTCGAACAACTAATATTAGTCGCAAGAGAGACCAAGACAACCCTGGAAAACTTAGTCAATAAACCATGTTGATTCGGTAGAACGACGAAGGTTAGTCGCTAGAGTGACCAAATCTGAAGTTAAAAAGGTCAAACGAAGGACGAAGTTTGCGACCAAATGGCAATACAAGCGACGAACATGTTAGTATAGTTTGCGACTAAATGACAATACAAGTGACGAACATGTTAGTCGCTAGAGAGACGAACATGTTAGTCGCTAGAGCGACTAATGTTGGGGTTTTAAAAAAAATAAATTATGCCATTCACACAGGAATAAGCACATGGGAGGTTTTCTACAGAAGCCTACTTTCATTATGTACTTGAGAAACAATACAGAAGAGCAGATCAGAGTAGTATGACTATCTAGAGGTGATGAACACATATTCTTTCAAGATCATTCCGAAGGGAAACAATACAGAAATATAATTTGGAAAATGCCCAAGCCAAATGGAAGAAATAACCTCAAAGTTATGTGAACTTGCAGATATGAGAGTAGTTCTGTCGGGGTAGCAAAAGAAGTGATGTATTGTATTGACATAAATAAGTCAATTTTAATTAATATTGGTCAGCCAAAATTCTTATGGCAGAGTAAGATGGTTGTATTTAAGGCTTATATTGAATTACACAGGCTTTAACTATCCATTCAAGAACTCGATTGAAGGGTGCCTACCCTTCTCATCCTTTGTTGTTTTAATTAACAGATTGTTTGTCCTTAATCCATATCCTTTAAGTTGACAATATCCACCTCTTTTAGTGTTGGTTCACTTAGGAAGGCAGAATCTTTGAAGAATTTTTTTAATATTTATTCTAGAGCCACTGGAATGGAACTAAATTTGATCAAGTCCTATAGAGTATACCAAGGCATGAGTAGAATCTAAATCTTATTCTTGCAAAGTAATAACATTTATAGGTTCCACCGTTCTACAGTTGATCTAAAA
>ML823730.1:23548-35433 GCA_009831015.1 Picea engelmannii
TTAATATTTATTCTAGAGCCACTGGAATGGAACTAAATTTGATCAAGTCCTATAGAGTATACCAAGGCATGAGTAGAATCTAAATCTTATTCTTGCAAAGTAATAACATTTATAGGTTCCACCGTTCTACAGTTGATCTAAAACTTATTGAGAAATAGATCATGGTCAATCCTAGCAAATCTACACTCCTTGCAAGAAAATTCAGAAGAGTCAACATAATGGATCTAATATAGAATTACCACTCTTATTTGTGTGCACACCAATATATCCAATAACTCCTCCATGATCTCGAAATATTGGTTTGCATAGATTTTGTCCCTTTATAAATGACATATACATAGAAAATATATAGATTCACTAGCATATCTTAACGATGAGCACCCTAATCCTTCTCTTTTCACACATGCCAATAATGCACATACACAGTTTTTTTTTTTCTAGTACAACTCACACAACTAATATTTTCCATCATGCATGTATTAGTGAGAGTTATCACATAGTGCATATGCATTATGAATTTCCACCATGGATCCATCCGCAAAGGTCCTAATGGTCCCAAAACAACCCCAATCTTATACTCCTTCACTCACTCGATCTAGAGATTCTTGATACTCCCCTCCACTTCTGAATACATGATTTTTTCTTAGCTTTTGCCAAAAAAAATTCATCTATATACAATTGAGGCCTAAGGTTTTAGACAAATTCTAGGGTTTTGAGGCCTAAGGTTTTAGACAAATTCTAGCGTTTTGAGCATGGGGCTTGCCAAAATAAGAAGAGATAAGCACCATTGGACATTCTGAAAGGTAAACATATAAAAAATTGCAACCGATTCAAATCGAAACTCACAAATACTTTAAATAACAAAAAGAAGAAAAAATGTGGTTGTGAACAACGCCCATAACAGTATTGGATCCGTCATGTAGCATAAAACTTACATATTAATGCTATTTGTTTCTTCCCCTTGATTAAAACTGATCTGAAATTTTAAAAGATTTCTAAGCACCAAAAACATGAATAAGATGCAAAATTTCTAACTCGTTGGACTGCCCAACTTCCAAAATTAGTTAAGATAAAGTACATTTTCATGATATTTGATTTCAGTCCTCACAAACAAGGATTTGAGTTTGAGAGTAATTTAAAAAGATTTCTAAGCACCAAAAATATGAATAAAATGTTGGTTTATTGAAGCTTTTCTTTCAAGATAATAAGAGTAGAATTTAGATACTTGTAATTTTTGAAAATTATATTAGGGTGAATATGAAAACATACCACACTAGCAACATGTAACACAATGCATCCATGAGCATCCATTGCAACTCATAGACAAGAATCTACTAATTAACTAAACTTTATTCACAAGTCATTGCCAAAATTTTCATGTTAACTGAAGGGTGCTTTGGGGTATTGTTGCTACTGCTAGGTAGGTTATCATTGTACAGAAGGAATGTGTATAATTTGACAAGTTGTAATCGTAGATATGGACATTTCCTACATATTTTACAGCTCTGTATTGTTGGGTATTTTGTTCAACATTGTGCCAATGGTGTCCACCTAAAAAATGTATATGGAGGTCGTTGGGTGTTACCATAACACCAATCAAAGGATTTACACCAATGAAGGGATTTAGAAGTTTGACTAAAGTGCATCCATATAATATTTTAAGTGAGTGAGTGTATTAACACCAATGAATGAATCCATTTTCAAGTAAATGGCCTCAACAAGTCAATGAATACCTAGATTTGCTATCTCATGAAAGGGGAGATATCCTAGGGTGAGCTAGTATGAAAATAGGTCAACGTGTTAGGGTCCTAACCAACACATAAGTAGAAAAATATATTCGGATGTAATAAAGGTCAATATTAATAAGGCCTTTCAATAAAATAGAATAAGGAGGATGTAAGAAGACCTAATAAAAGATTCTGCTTCTAGAAGGATCTTCCTCTAGATGCTTCTTTTTAGTATAAATAGGAGTCGAGGGTATGAGAACCCTAGCTTGGAGATTATTGTAATAGAGCTTTACTCAACTGGAGGTTGCCCCCTCGAAGAGGCCTGTGAACATTGCTGTCAGATTCAAAGTGCTATTTCTGTTGTTATTCTTATGTCATTTCAGTGTTATTGTGGTGAATGTTCTAGTTATATTGTTGTTATTCTGCCATTACTAGCATTTTATTTCTGTTCTGCATACATTTTATATCTGGTATATTACAAGTGGTATTAGAGAACTTTCCTTGGCAGAAAGTGTGGGTTCATTTTTTTTCCAGGGTAGAGACATATTCCGGCGTCTTTAAGCCACAGAGATCTATCATTACACGCCTAAACCCACGGTTGAGGGATTCATACACAAAGGAAATACAAGTGGTACTTAAGAGGACATTTGTTGGCCACCCTTGTAACCCATGTTGGTACCCGTTCGAGTGGTAGCGCATTAGACAACACCTGTGTACGGATCGACCTAGATTACCTGAAGCCCTCTTTAGATAAACCGATCGGTCGCCTGACTGCTATAGTGTCACCGAGAACAACACTCGGGAAGATACTCTCTAGTACCTGGGTAGTCGGGTAGTACGACTAAGGGTACGGTCTATCCTCCTTAGTTAGTGCCCTGAGATATTGGGTCGAATACTACTGTTGGACCCCACACATATATGAGAGAGCTATAGTACAGGGCAAACCCTTGTCTGTAGAACCCTTGAATACCTAACCCTTGGGGACATAAACATAAACAAATTAAAACAAACAAGATCTATTGCCGTGCAACTGTGTTCAGGTTGCCAAGTAAATACACATTTCTTTCTGGTTAAGCATTTGGGCATTTCCTCTCTACAGTATTCTTCAGACCAGAGTATAACTCCGTAAAAAAAAAAAAGTCTGGAAATTTTTTCACCATTATTTCAGACCTATTCCATTGGATTCATCTCTTTTCCCTTATCACATTCATCCATATCATTTTTTCGGCAAAATTGTTTTACCCCACTCGCCCCTTTTCAGTTCCCCCATCCTCATGGCCCATACTTGTAGCTAAGACTTGGAAGCTCGCTTCAACACCTTGCAATCTGGCCTCAGTGAGACCCAAAAAGAAGTGAAACAGCTCAGTGCCAATGTCGCCACCATCAATACAACCATGCAGTCCTCAATGGGAAAAATCAAACAAGACCTCACCACCCAGCTTGAATCAGTCTTTTCGACACTCTGTACCAAACTGCATATCCCTACAGATAACCCTTCCTCTTCCTCACCCCCACATACCTAAGGTTACCATTCCTCTCATTCCCATACCTTGCAGAACCATCACTTTCAACGTGACCTACGCCTTCCATGGGCGGATGTGACCAAATTTGATGGCTCGGACCCCACTAGTTGGGTAACCCAAATGGAACATTACTTCGCTTTATACAACATTATAGATGACTTGGCCAAACTCTGGTATGTTGTTCTCCATCTAGATCAAGAATGTTGGCAATGGTGGCAATGGAGGAAAAATTCTTGTCAAGGGTATATTGCTTGGACATAATTTGTGGCAGAGCTTTATGAACGCTTTGACACTGACACCAACCATTTGGGCCGTTTGACAAAGCTGAAATAATTAGGAACAGTGGAAGAATTTATAGCTGCCTTTGAGCACCTGGCTTTTAGAATAGAGGGCATGTCTGATGCCTTTTTTCGAGAGTGTTTTATCAGCGGCCTCAAGGAAGAAATTCCGGCCCATATCCTCATGGCTCGGCCTGAGAGTTGGGTGGAGGCTACCAAAAAAGATAAAGAAGAACAACAGGTTGTATATTCTCAAAAATGAAAACCCTCCTTCATCCCTTGCCCTAAACCAGTAAATTCCACTACTCCCTCTGCTCCACTAAAGATCCAAAAATTGACCTGAGCTGAAATGGTTGAACGCCAACTCAAAGGCCTTTGTTATAACTGTGATGAAAAATATTTCCCGGGCCACAAGTGTAAAGAACAAAATATTTTTATGGCCATCTCTGAGGAGATTTAGGAAGAAGATGAAGAAACTCCCTCTATGTCTAAATCACCTGAGTCCACTAACATAACCCCTCCCTTAGACCCTCTTGAAGTAGAACCAATCATTTCCCTCAATGCTCTCACTGGCTTCTCCGCTCCCCAAACCCTCAAGCTAATCAGTTACATCAAGCATTAGAAGGTCATCATTCTGGTTGATAGTGGCAGCACCCATAATTTTATTCATCGCCGCATTGACCAAGAAACTCATTGCTACATCCATGCCGTCAATAATTTTGAAATCATGATTGCCAATAGTGGTTCCATGAAATGTGGAGGGTGTTGTGAAAATGTGCGTCTCCAAATTGGTGACTACCACCTAAAATCCCATATGTTTTCTATCGACATGGAAGGTTGTGACATTGTGCTGGGTGTAGACTGGCTAAGGACTTTGGGTCCCATTCTCATGGATTTTAAATATTTAACCATGCAATTCGACTAGAAGGGCCACCAATATAAGTTCCAAGGCATCACCACTGGTTCACCTGAGATCATTAGTTCCCATCGCATGGAAAAGTTGCTCAAAAAGGGTTATTCTGGTGTTATCACCCAACTCCATGCCATACAAGCAACATAGACACCCTCCATACCGCAAGACCTCCAAGCCATCCTTTCTAAACATCAATTGGTATTTTCCACTTCCCAAGGCCTTCCTCCTTCCCGTGGTGTTCATGATCATTCCATTCCCTTTGTACTAGGAATCCTTCCTCCCAATATCCGTCCGTATCGTCACCCCTTTTCCCAAAAAAATGAAATTGAGAAAATGGTCCAGGAACTCCTTAATGCAGGTGTTATCCGCCCTAGTGTGAGCCCCTATTCGTCTCCTGTGGTCATGGTCCCGAAGAAAGAAGGTTCTTGGTGAATGTGTCTTGACTTCCATGCCCTCAACAAACTTACCATCAAAGACAAATTCCCCATTCCTGTCATTGATGAACTCCTGGATGAATTGAGTGGCGCCCAATTCTTCACTAAACTGGATCTTCATTTGGGCTACCACTAGATACATATGAAAGAGGAAGATATTCCCAATATTTCATTTAGAACTCATGAGGGCCACTATGAGTTTTTGGTCATGCCCTTTGGCTTGTGTAATGCCCCCTCCAGCTTCCAAAGCCTCATGAATCATGTCTTCCGTCCTTTTCTCCGCCATTTTTTCTTAGTTTTCTTTGATGATATCCTCATCTATAGAAAAACCCGGACAAACCATCTTGCTCATGTGGATCGAGTTCTCCATCTACTCTCTCAGCACCAACTTTTCCTTGAACAGTCTAAATGTGCTTTTGGCACCTCAGAAGTAGAATACTTGGGTCATCTGGTTGGCAAAGATGGCATTAGGGTGGATCCTAAAAAGATTGAAGCTATGCAAGACTGGCCTCACCCAAAGACTCTTAAGAGCTTGCATGGATTTCTAGGCTTAACAGGGCATTATCGCAAGTTTGTTAAGAATTATGGGAAGATTGCAGAACCTCTCATTGATCTCCTAAAAAAAAACTCTTTCACTTGCACTCCAACCACTACTCAAGATTTTCAAACCTTGAAGATGGCCATGTGCACCATTTCAGTCCTCGCCCTTCCCGATTTCACAAAGACCTTTGTGTTGGAATGTGATGCCTCAAGGAAAGGAATTGGTGTTGTCCTTATGCAAGAGGGTCAACCTTTGGCCTTTACCGGCATGCAACTATCTAAAATAAATATGGGCAAATCCATCTATGAAAAGGAAATGTTGGTTGTTTTGCATGCCGTGGATCTGTGGCATCCTTATCTATTGGGGAAACAGTTCCAAATGAGACAGACCATCAAAGCCTCAAGTATTTTCTGGAACAATGCATTTCCTCCCCAGAACAACAAAAATGGGTGACTAAACTCTTTGGATATGATTATGAGATCATTTATAAGAAAGGAAAAGACAATGTGGTTGCGGATGCACTTTCCCAAAAATATGAAGATGAAGGATCCCTTTTTTCTCTTTCATTCATTCTACCAGATTGGCTCCAAGCCGTTTGTTAGGAATGGCTACAAGATCCCAAAAGTTCGCAGTGGATCCAACAATTGCAGTCCAATGCTCCAACTTCCCCAGGGTACTCTTGGCTCCATGAGGAACTTCGATACAAAGGCTGTTTGTATTTAAGTAAACTATCAAATCTTAAATCCACGGTACTTTCTGAGCTTCATGCTACACCCACAACAAGGCACTCCGGGTTCACCAAAACCTATGACAGGGTCAAACGTTCCTTTTTCTAGGATGGTATGAAACAAGACATTCATAATTTTGTAGCTGAATGTGACATGTGTCAATGCAACAAGGGAGAAACAATCAAATCTCCAGGCACACTACAACCGCTCCCGATTCCACCTGCTATTTGGAAGGATATCTCTATGGATTTTATTACTGGCTTACCCAAATCGGGAAATAAATCCATCATCATGGTGGTTGTTGATCGCCTTTCCAAGTATGCTCATTTATGCGCCCTTCAACACCCGTTTACAACATCCACGGTGGCTCAAATCTTCATGGATCAGATCTTCAATCTTCATGGCATGCCACAGTCTATTGTTTCTAATCACAACCCAACTTTCACAAGCAATTTTTGGCAAGAACTGTTCAAGATACAAGGCACATAATTGCATCTTAGCACAACTTATCATCCCTAGACTGATGGCCAAACAAAAGTTGTCAACAAGTGTTTGGAAACATATTTGAGGTGTTTTGCCTCGAAAAAGCAAAGTCAGTGGGCTCAATGGTTACCCCTAGTTGAATGGTGGTACAACACTTCATACCATATAGCTACACGCATGACTCCTTTTGAAGCGGTATATGGACAGAAGCCACCTTCAGTTCTCTCATACTTACCAGGTGCCTCGAAGGTCTAGGTGGTTGACCTAACACTTACAGCTCGAGAGGCCATTCTCTGCACCCTCAAAGAGAATTTGGTCATGGAATAGAATCACATGAAGCAACAAGTAGATCAAGGTCGCTCTAAACATCAATTTGCAGAAGTGGATTAGGTGTTTCTTCGATTGCAAACTTACAAACAAACTTCCCTCAAGGCCGAGCATTGTTAGAAGCTAGCACCCAAATTTTATGGTCCTTATACCATGTTCAAGCATGTGGGACAAGACGCCTATTAGTTAGCTTTGCCCAGCCATTTGAAGCTACATCCTGTTTTTCATGTTTCATGCTTAAAGAAGGTGATTGAAGCTAAGTGCCAAATTCAAACCAACCTTCCAGAGTTAGCTGAAGAAGGATCCATTTGGCTACAACCAGAAGCAGTTTTGGACTAGCATGAGGGTCGCCTATGTCAGAGAACCATCAAGGAAGTGCTAGTTCAATGGAAAGATACAACTCCAGCAGATGCCACTTGGGAACCAACTACCATTCTGCAACAATTTCCTCATCTCAAGCCTTGAGGACAAGGTTGTTTTTAAGGGGGTGGACATGTTAGGGTCCTAACCTGCACATAGGTAGAACAATATATTCAGATGTAATAAAGGTCAATATTAATAAGGCCTTTCAATAAAATATAATAAGGCGGATGTAATAAGACCTAATAGAAGCGTCCGCTTCTAGAAGGATCTTCCTCTAGATGCTTTTGTTTAGTATAAATAGGAGTCGAGGGTATGAGAACCCTAGCTTGGAGATTATTGTAATAGAGCTTTGCTCAACTGGAGGTTGCCCCCTCGAAGAGGCCCGTGAGCATTGCTTTCATATTCAAAGTGTTATTTATGTTGTTATTCTTATATCATTTCAGTGTTATTGTGGTGAATGTTATGGTTATATTGTTGTTATTCTGCCATTACTAGCATTTTATTTCTATCCTGCATACATTTTATATCTGGTATATTACACAATGTTAGGTAGGTTGGGGCTGCAAAAATAGCTTAGGACAATCAAATGGTAGACAGTCCTAAGGAAGTTCTTCCCAATACACACCTCATTACTAAACTCAATTGAATGATAAGAAGTTCTTCCCATTGCTACAATTAATCACCACACAACACATAAATCTAAATTATGGCATCAACTAGGACTCAAATCCAAATTTAAGAAAAAGTTCATTTCCTTATTTATTATAAATGATTATAAGTTTCACTTAACTATAGGGAACATAATCACAATTGTGTGCTTGTCACAGGTTCAACTATATCATTAGCTCAAGGAAATATTTAATAAACAAGTGACCAAAAGAACAAACCCACACAAACATGGTGACAACAACAATTGCAAGGTATACGTATATGGAACTTAGTATCTAAATCTAGTTAGAAGGAACATGATCCAAGTTATTGGCTTTAGTCAGCTAATGCCCTAGATGAAAAATACAGAGTAATTTTGGAGACAACGAAACACAGTTACAATGGTATGTTGTTCTAGACATTGCAATAAATCAAATGATATATTAATCGCCCCAAAACATCCAAGAATGGGGGACTGTGTCAGAGTGAATCTATATCTAGCATTAAAATGGTGGGGTTGTCTTTGTAATAGTTATGTTAGTCCTAAATTGAGTGCCAAGTTAGTAACTTTTGTAGCTTTAGGGAGCTATGGAGATTAGGTCTAGATGTCTTGTGTTAGGCCACTAAGAGTCTAGGATTGCTAGGCTTAGGATGTAGGTTAGATTTAGGGTAGGCCGAGGTATGTAGGGGTAGCCTTATAGGTTAGGTTAGGAGGTTTATAACCTCCTTGGAGGAGAAAGAAGCATTTGAAGAGGATGATGAACCTCAAGGTCACCATATTCAGTGTGTACTACATTGATTGAGGCTATAAATAGTGTTGGCTAGAGAGACATACCTTGGGGATTGTGCCCACCGCCATGCATCCTTAACAGTCGTGGAGTCAACATAACTTTGTCATCTTAAATTCAAATTTCCTAAAATAAATAATTGATCTCCACATTCATTATGAAATATCATGATAGTCATAAATCAACCAAAAATCACCTTAAACCAGTCGTTAACAAGATCCATGCCTTTGAGTGATGGGGTGCCTCCAATGTTTCTTCTCTCCATCCTGTGATTCATCATATGACTTAATTATATTTCAGAATAATAATTAAAGATGTAAAAACCTCTACAAATTAATGACTAAAGACAAATACCTGAATGAGCTTCTCTTTGTTTCGAGAATAAATTGTTCTCTACTGAACAGGACCAACCATGTGAAGGTGGAAGCTCTTTTAGCCCCTCCCCCCCTCTCACATCACTCTCATTTCCCCATACCCAATCTATCTAGATTTTACAACTATAATTAGAAATAACAGTAACATTAAATGTAACCAAAAAACATTCACCGCCATGTGCTAAAACAAAAAAACATGAAAGCAAATAACATTCATGATATTTAGGAAAACAAAATACATTACATTGGACCAGAAATATATTGGATTTATATTAATAATAAAATGTCTAATCATTTGTTTTTCTTCTTCTTCTTCTTCTTGGTATCCATGAAAGCACAAATTAAGTCCTCATCATCATCATTTAACTGACCCCCCATAGTTATTGGGCCTTCTTGAAGTGTTACATCATCAATACTCAACACCTCACGCCATAATGAAATTTTAGTATTTCGGCATGGAGGTTGAGGATGCGCATGGGCATCCACTGCTGCAACAACAAAAAAAATTCAAGTGATATTGTTATTCACTGTTTCTAGGGTAATTTAATTAATATAAATTTAATTACAATGTTTTATACCTAGATTAGCCGGTGCAGTAGAAACAATAGTTGGTGGCCGCATTTTTGTTTTTGCACTGGTTGATATCCGCTCTCGAATGACAACTACATGCTCTACCATATGAAACAATATAAGTATTTAGAACAAAATATACCCTAAATATTAATACTCATTAAAAAATGGAAAAACATTAAAAATGTGCGCATACCACTATGTAATGGTCCTTCGGCAACAACTCTTGAATCAATATGGAGGCTGGGATGTGGTTCATCGAGTACACTAGAAGCATTGGTAGCATTTTTACTCTCCTGTGAATGTGGAAAAGACACACATTATTTTACATTTTAAATGAATAAAAAATATATTTTACATTACAAGTAATCAATGAGTAAAAACTAATCGACAAGTTTTTAATTTCATTTTATTTACCATGTCCTCCAGAGAGACACATGGCGATTGCCCCAAGATTTTTCATCAAGCCACCACGCCATTAAAACCCTACGTGAACCCGACCTTTAGATCTTCTTCTGTGGCTTGGTCTTTGAACAAATCCCCCTGCATTGAGAAATATCAAAATCATTAGTCACTAGCTGCAATGAATTACATATTTTGTGACGATGATAAAAAAAAGTAAAATGTTTAGGCACTTACAACCCATGGCTTCAATCTCCCATAACCACCTTGGCCCAGTTTATGTTGGCCGTGTTTGTCTTGTCTTGCCTTTGTTGCCTTGGAAGTGTCTTGGAATCTACGTAATATTTTTAAATATGTTAGATATTGATTGTTTTCCTCGTAAAGTAAACAAAAGACCATCATAGTAAATTGAAAACTCCTTTTACCTTCCAGGGCCAAGTGGTTTCTTCCCTTGTGCTTTCATCACTAATTCTCTTGCATCAAGAATAATTTATTTCCACTCCCTCTCGGGGACAACCAAAGGGCATTCACACTTGGGGTCCTGTACTAATTTATTCCTATATGCCTCTCTAACATGTTTCAAATGCTTGCTGGTCATTTTTAGGACTTCCGTCTTATTGAACGAGTCACCAAAATCTCCAACCAGTTTCGAGATAAGAAGGTTTTTCAGTTTGGAATCTTGTCAATTCCATCGTAGTCGAATGGTCGGCCCAAAAATTTCTAATGCATAGTCATGCAAACTATTGTAGAACACATTGTTTCCTGTAAAACACCGTCATCATTAGTAATTTAAATCTCACTGATATGTGATTGTTTAAACAATTATATAACAGGAATATCTAAAAAGACATATATTAAATACCTGGTAGTTGTACCATTTTTAGAGGAACCATGTCCTAGTCAACCAAAAATGATACCACGGTTGTTCCTGTGCTTTGGATACATGTAGCACTAGGGTAATAATCAACGAAAGAGTGATCAATTCCATGATCATGTACACCACCTGCATGATCTGGCATGTGTTGTGGGGGTGTGGCATCACCCCTAGAAGGCATAGAATCGGTCTCAGGCGGCACACTGGGGGTGGAAAATAGCCTGGTGGCTACATGGCCATGCGGGTTTGCTGTTGCAGTCCCGCTGCTGCTACCAGGACCTTCCCCTTCCCCTCTCATTGATCTCACAAAATTATACAATGAGAAATATGTGTTAATTGCATATATCAAATTACAAAATTTAAAACCAAAAATTGATATTGTTAGATGACATGACTTACCCCATAATTTTCTATCTTAATGCATAATTCAACTATCCTTTGGAAATCCTCAGCAGTTTTTGGCCCAACAGTGACCAAATCCCAGAATTCCCTATTGGCTTTTCTTAGGGACAATTCTATTGTCTACAAGGGGTCTCTAGAATCAAATATCTCTTCATCGCTTATATATTCATCGTTTTCAGTCGATGCGGTGCTAGGAATGGGGCCTTTTCCTTGATCAATGCCTTTTCCATGCTCAGGGCCTTTGTCTCGATCACCACTCTTGCAAAATTTCAAGAAGAATGTTTGTACGTGCAAGAAATATTGAAAAAACAATATATGAAATAATGGAATATTGACAAATATTATCAAATGAAACATTCACACATATAAATTAGCAAATATTTGGAAATGAAACATCGAGAAAAAATTAGCAAATGGAACATTCAGAAATAAAATAAAATTTCGTCACAAATGAAACATTCACAAATTAAGTAATCCCTTTTTAAGTTTGGGTATAATGGGTTTTGTAAA
>ML823730.1:75956-92151 GCA_009831015.1 Picea engelmannii
ATTAGTTTTAGTTTAGTTTTTGTTTATTGCTTTGTTGTTTTTCTTTCTAACCTTTTACCTTACAACTGTCATGCCTAGCAGAGCCCAACTGGGCATGTAAGCACTCATAATTTGCTCACACAGTGACGAATTGGGTGCAAACAACTGGCTTCCCAAACAGACTCAACAATGATGGCAAGGTCTCACGGTGATGGTTTTTGGGATTGCGTGACAAGGAATTCTCGCAAGGATTGACACAGACTCCATGGCTCAGAACGGAGAGGGTGAACTCGGCTTTTCAGAAATGAACACATGCTTCTTGGCTCTCAGAAATGCACGAGGTATTCTTGTAGAGGTCGGGTCAGTTGTACTATTCAGAGCTCCGTACATGCTCAGGGAGTCAGGTGGAATGGAGGAGGGACCCCTCTCACGGCTCATCTCGGCCGTTTTATTTGCATGCACTAGGGTTGACACTTGTCACCCATGGAATTTCATGCGTTCCATCAGCATGCATCCCCTTTGCACCTTTTCCCCTTGCCAGGAACTTAGGATAAAAACACATAAAATGCACATGTTCTTTGGAATAATAATATTTTATTATTATTCCCAAGGCTTAGGCCCCTAGGCTCAACACTTAGCCCCTTCTGTGGAAGCTCAGTCCCCCATCACTCATTCATCATGGTCGGTTTGCATGCGGCGGTGTTTATATTTTATTAATGTGTTGCATACATACAGGTACAAAATCAGGCCCTTGGCCTCCAACCCTTAGGCTCTCTGGCCTAACAATCACATAAGCCCACCGGCTTATACAAACTTGGCTCACCAGCCTATAACACATATTTACAATTCATTTCATACATCAAATTTACAAAGGCTCGGCCTTGGGGACATTACAATTCCCCTCCCCTTATTTTTGCACTGTCCTCAGTGCAACCTTACACTATCTCTGCAAGCTTTTTGAAATTTTCAAAAAAGATGCTGGTACTCTGCCCGCATAACCTCTTCATGCTCCCATGTCACATCCTCAGGACTGTACCAGGTCCACTGGACCTTTACAAGCTCTATGGCTCGATTTCGGTGCTGTTTGCTTTTCCTGTCCAATATGCACACAGGATGCACTTGCATGACACCTTCTGGTTCCACTTGAATCACATTCCAATCGATAACATGATTAGCATCAGGTATATATTTCTTAAGCAATGAAACATGAAACACATTATGTACAGTCATAGATGCAGGTAATACAAGCATGTATGCAACTGGCCCAATCCTTTCCAGGATCTCAAATGGCCCACAAAATCTTGCTGCCAACTTGGCGCAACTTCCCAGCTTCAAGGAACTCCTGCTAGTTTTTACTTTCATGAAAACATGATCACTCACTTTGTATTCTCTACGGGTTGTGTTCTTATCAGCATGACTCTTCTGCCTGTCCTGGGCAACTTTCAAATTCTGTTTAATTCTTATCATTTGGTCTTCCATCTCTTTGAGCAGCTTAGGCCCAACTACTGCTTTGTCAGCTGGATTATCCCAGCTCACTGGAGTGTTGCACTTTCTTCCATAAAGTGATTTGAATGGGCTCATCTTCAACGATGTATGATAACCATTATTGTAGGCGAATTCTACCAAATGAAGGTAGTCTTCCCACCTTGATAGTTTATCCATCACATACATTCTCAGTATGTCTTCTATTACTCTATTCACCCTCTCTGTCTGTCCATCAGACTTGGGATGATATGCTGTACTAAAGTTCAGATTCATTCCGAATCCATTGAACAATCCTTTCCAGAAATTTGAGGTGAATTTCGGGTCTCTATCAGACACAATCGTCTTAGGAATTCCGTGCAAGTGTGCCACTTATTTTAAGAAAATATCAGCAACATCTGCTTCTTTGTGAGTGGTTTTCAATGGAATAAAATGGGCAGCCTTTGTAAGCTTTTCCACCACTACCATGATCGAATCATGCTACTTGCTCATTTTGGGCAATCCTGTAATAAAATCCATTGTCACCACTTCCCATTTCCACTCAGGAATGGGTAAAGGCTGTAGCAACCCTACTGGGTGCCTATGCTCAGCCTTAACTTTCTGGCACTCCATACATCTGGCGATGTATTCAGTGGTTTCTTTCTTTATACCTGGCCAAAAATAATGGCTTTTGACTGCTGCTATAGTCTTCTGATAACCAGGATGTACGGCATACGTCACATTATGCATTTATTTTAGAATTTCCAGCTTCAATTCTTGGACATTGGGTATGTACACTCTATTTTTTATACAGAAGTAAGCCATCAGCTTCCAGGGTGTAACTTTCCTTGGTATGTGGTCTCTCACGCTATTGTATCTTTGCTACCAAATCTCTGAACTACAAAACAACAATTGCGGATTCCATAACTCTATCCCTGATATCAGTCTTGTACATGCTAATGGTTGTAGCATGTAAGTCATGCACTTTTATGTTGAGTGCATCAACCACCTTATTTTCCTTACCCTTGATATGCTTGATATCAAAGTCATATTCGCACTGAAACTCTAGCCATCTGGTTTGCCTGGCATTTAAAGTCGGCTGATCAAATAAATACTTCAGACCATTGTGGTTTGTTCTCAATTCAAATCTCCTTCCCATGAGGTAATGTCTCCATTTCCTCAATGCATGGACGATTGCTGCCAGCTCTAATTCGTGAGTGGCATAATTCCTTTCATTCTCTTTCAGCTTCCGGGACTCATAATAGATTACAAATCCCTCTTGGCTGAGAACTCCTCCTAGCCCCTCCTTACACGCATCTATGCACACCACAAAATCCATGTTTGGATCTGAAATCCTCAGGATTGGAGCGCTGGTTAACAACTGCTTCAATCACTGGAAATTGTTCTCACACTCTTCAGTCCATTGAAACTTCTTCTCCTTCCTTTGCAAGAAAGTGATAGGATGAGCTAACTTTGAGAAACTTGCTATAAACCTTTTGTAATAGCCTGCCAGACCTATAAAAGATCTGACTTCCGCCACATTCCTTGGCACTGACCATTCTCGGATGGCCTCAACCTTTTCAGGATCCACAATGATCCCTTCTTCTGAAATAATATGTCCCAAGTAATGGATCTGCCTTTGGTAAAATGAGCATTTTCTCAACTTGGCATACAGTTGGTGTTCTCTCAACACTTGCAGAACCATTCTCAAGTGTTTTTCATGCTCTTCCTCTGACTTGGAATACACCAAGATGTCATCTAGGAAGACTATGACAAACTTGTCTAAATAGTCCCTGATTACACCATTCATTAAGCACATAAAAACAACAGGTGTGTTTGACAATCCAAACGGCACCACTGTGAACTCGTAATGACCACACCTTGTTCTAAAGGCAGTCTTGCTGATGTCCTCATTATTTATTCTCACTTGGTGATATCCAGATCTGAGATCTATCTTTGAAAATATTTTTGCATCCTACAACTGATCGAAAAGATCATCGATCCTTGGCAGAGGATACTTGTTCTTGACAATTACCTTATTCAACTGCCAGAAATAAATGCACAACCTCAACGTCCCATCTTTCTTCTTCATGAATAGGACTAGGGCACCCCAAGGTGACACGCTGAGGCAAATGTACCCCTTCTTCAAAATCTCTTCAAGCTGCAATTGCAACTCTTTCAGCTCTGGAGTACTCATTCTATAACGAGCCTTCGAAACTAGAGCTGCTCCAGGCATCAAATTTATAGAAAAATTGATGTCCCTCTTCAGAGGTAGTCCAAGTACCTCCTGAAATACATCCTTGAACTCTGTGAGTACCTCACAGTCTCCAATCCTTGAGACTGCATCTCTGGATGCTTCTTCCACATGAGTTGCAAATAATTGACAACCCTTCCTGTAGCACTTCTTCAGTTGCATGGCTGAGATTTCTTTAACAGCCATAGCTCTGGGAATTCCTTGGACTATTTTCTGATTTACCTCTTCGTCCAGGCATGTAAACCTCTTGTTACGACACTCCAGGAGGGCATGGTGCTGGTCCAACCAGTCCATCCCAATTAAGCAGTCATAAGAGCCTAAAGGCAGAATATTCAATTCAGTCTTAGTGCTCAGTCCTTTCATGTCCACTGAATAGGACTTAACCAATTCATTGACCTTCCTCTTGGTCCCTATAACCAACTGCACTAACCAGGACTTTTCATGTTTGCGTCTTGATAAACGCAAACTTTCCACCACCCTAGGATCTACATAACTATGGCTAGCCCCTGAATCAATTAAAATAATAAGTGGTCGATTGTTAATCATACCTTCCACTTCAATCATGTGTGATTGAAATTTTGCTTGCTTGTTTTCCAAGGGTACATAGATCCTCAGCATTTTTCTGCCCATTTCCTCCACTGTTTCAGCTTGTTGAACAATATGGACAGCTCTGGCTTTGCCATTTTTATGGGGACAATCCCTGTACTTGTGGTTCCCTTGACAGCCCCAACACTGAACGGGCATCTGTCTCTACCTTTGTGCTCCCTCTTTAGTCATTCTCGGCTCTCTAAACGATGGCTATCCCTGAAGACTGTTTCTGAAAAAGGAAGTCTAGTTTCCCTTCTGCCTCTGTTCCTTCTTAAACTTCCTCTGATCATTCCAATCCTTCTGAATGGTAGGCTTTTCTCTTTGATGTTCAAATAAGAATTTATCCCTTCTTAAGGTTTCTTCCATAGTCTTAGGAACATCATACTGAATCTTGTCAGCCATGGAAGGTGGCAGTCCACTCAAATATCTTTGAATCTTGACAACTTCGTCTTTGATGAATGGAACATACTTCAATAGTTCCAGAAAACTTCGTTCGTACTCATCAATGGTCATGTTGCCTAGCTTGAGTTTGAAGAACTCCTTCATCTTTCTGTCATAATATATTTTGGTCAGGTATTTCTTCTCGAAATACCTCTTAAAATCCTTCCAAGTGACATCTTTCTCTCTGATGCATGGTACTTGCACAAACTGATCCCACCACATGGATGCTTTTCCTTTTAGCTGGTACATCGCAATTCTTCCTCTTGCATGAGCGGAGTAGTTCTGCAATTGGAAATATTTCTTCATGCCAAGCAACCATGTCTCGTCATCTTTCTCCTTCTTATGTTCTCCATCAAATATTGGAGGCTTGATCTTGTTCATCTCCCCTTTCGATTCATCCTTTCCATATTTTCGGTGTTTTCTAGTAGGGGACGGGCTTGAACTACTGTGTGGTTCCTTGCCAAAATGCTTTGGGGAGAGATGGTAATGTCTTCTACCACTCCTCGATCTTCTTCTCCTCTCAGGGGTTCTGACACTTCTTGATTTGCTTGTGTCACTCTCTTTTTCCAATTTCTTTTCTATTCTTTCTAGGCTCTTCAACATTTTTAAGTTGAATTCACCCTATTGATCCTTGATTTTCATGAGCTTTCGGCTATCAGCTCGGTGAGCCTGGGAATATTTCTACAATTTTTCAATGAGTTTCATCATACGTACTTCTTTATATATCTCTTTTTCATGCCCATTAGAATTTTTTCCTTCGACTCCAAAGTTGACATCCTTTCCTTCTCTTTCGTCCTCTGAAATGGAGGCAATCTGCACCTCTTCCAATTCCATACTCGGCATCGGTTTTCGGTTGTCCTGACACTCATTGAACTCTGCACACACAACGTGCAGTCAACCAAAGTTTTTCAGGTCTTAAACCCTTACAAAATCACAATATTCATAAATCGACGTGAGAGAGAAAGCGTTTTGGCTTCACAAGTTTTCTGAGCTCTGACGGCTCTGCAATTTCGGGACTTTGGGACTTCAGGTTTTCGATACCCGGGAGTTCACTATGCAGTGACTCCTAACTTCTTATCGCTACAATCCACGAAATCCGAAATTTCAATTTCCTTGCTCTCTGAGCCCATAACACAGTTGTCGCCCTTAAACCTGTTACGGTTCTTCAGTCTCCGATGGCTTCGAGACTTTGGGACTTTGGGGTTTTAGTTCTTGAGACTCCCAGACTTGCTTTCCTTTCCAACCTCCGACTTCCAAAATTCTGATTTACTTTATTCTCTGGGCCCACAACACAACTGTCACCCTTAACCACAGTGGCACATGGCACGTTTCAGAGGATCCACGTCTCCATCGGTGACATCTTCAAGTCCCACCGCTCTCGCCTATCTTTTCAATTCTCTGGCACGTGGTACACATCCATGCACCCACATCCATTCCAAGAAAAAATCCAATGGTTAGATCCCCTCTCAAATATACGTCGCAGATCTTTTCGGCGTTTCGGGGTTTCGGGCATCGGGAGTCCGTGTATCCCACATCTCGAACTTCTATTTGTTGAAATCCCAAAATTACGGTTTATTCATCAACTTGATCCGATGGTCAACTCCCTTCCTACGATCTATGGTGTAGATCGTTTCGGGTTTCAGTGGTGGTCACCTCCCTCACTTCCCATCTCCCGACTTTGTGAAATCCGAAAGGTTTTCGCGACTGGCTTGAGCGCGACTCCGCATGATCTAACGGTCGAGCCTTCCTCCCAAATCTACAGCGTAGATATTCTCGGGTTTTTGGGAGTTCGCGTATCGCGATTCCCATGCTCTTGTGAAACTCCAAAGGGTTTTTAACCCTGCGCACACTTTCCAGATCCGACGGTCACGAGGGTTCACCTTCCCTCCCGAACAGATCCTAAGGCTCCAACACTTCTGGTGTGGAGTCCTCTCTCCCTATGGCCATAGACCACACCGACTGCAGTTTCACAACACTGCTATACCTCTTGATCTTGTAAGCACGTCAAGTAACTCCTTGAAACATCTGGAGCATTCCAGGGTCCGAAATCGGTCCTCCAGACACAATTTCTCCTCACACCCTCAGTCTAATGACCACTCAACTGGCCATCTAGGCTCAGTGTCGAAACCTTGGCTCTGATACCAATTTGTAATGCTCTTTTTTCTATTACCAAGTTGTAACACACCTTTTTACATAACTCATATAGGCATTATATAATCCACATGCATTTAAGAAAAGAAATACATTTAAGCTCAGAGTAAACATATTATTTACAGCTATAATAAACAATCAATAGCATTAACATTAAATTGATATGCACAACAAAATACATGATAGTTATGATTACACAGAGATGCATAATCATGAATAAAACATCATTTGATACTTATCTTTGAAAACCTTGGCGATTCCACCAACCACGTGCAGGCCTTCCACGAACCTCCCAGCCTTATACCACACTGCTCATCAACTCAGCAATGGGTCACCCCCGAGCTGGGACTAAGCTCCACTCCAAGGCAAGGAATCCTAGGCTAGGCTGAGGTTACAGGGAAAACAACATAGAATGATTGGAAGGATTCTTCCTAGGATGCCATCTTACGCCCACTACTTCCATACTCTCATTCCCCACATGCCTGTTTCACCCGGGAGTACACCTTCACAAGCACAGTCCATTGGTGCTACACCTCCCTCTCTGGGTCTCGGCAACAAGCTGGATCAGGAAGTCTCAGAGCTCGAAGCTGGTGCTGGACACTCTTTGGAAGAAACCACTTCCCAGTAAACTCTCTCACCTGGAAAGAGTTGCTCACAGGCCTGACAACCTGTCTCTTCGAACAACAGTCACCTCCCTCACCTGGAGAGAGGTCATACACAGGCTCAATCACAACTTGCACTGGCCAGCAAGCCACGCACAGTCTAGCTCCGTGTGGCTACCACAACCAACTGGGAATACAGACATGGGCTTCCCAAATAGACTCAACAATGATGGCAAGGTTTCATGGTGATAGTTTTTGGGATTGCATGAGAAGCAATTCTCGTAGGGATTGGCACAGACTCCACGGTTCAGAATGGAGAGGGTGAAACCGTCTTTTCAGAAACGAACACAGGCTTCTCAGCTCTCAAAAACGCACGAGGTATTCTTGTAGAGGTCAGGTCAGTCGTACTGTTCAGAGCTCCGTACACGCTCAGGTAGTCTGGTGGAATGGAGGAGGGACCCCTCTCACAGCTCATCTCGGTCGTTTTATTTGCATGCACCAGGGTTGACACTTGTCACCCATGGATCTGCATGTGTTCCATCAGCATGCATCCCCTTTGCACCTTTTCCCCTTGCCAAGAAATTAGGATAAAAACACATAAAATGCACATGTTCTTTGGAATAATAATATTTTATTATTATTCCCAAGGCTTAAGCCCCTAGGATTAGCCCTTAGGCTCAACACTTACCCCTTTTCCCACCTTCCAGCCCCTGATTCCTTGTCCATTCTGTGGAAGCTCAATCCCCCATCACTCATTCATCGTGATTGGTCTGCACATGACGGTGTTTATATTTTATTAATGTGTTGCATACATACAGGTACAAAATCAGGCCCTTGGCCTCCAACCCTTAGTCTTTCAGGCCTAACAATCACATAAGACCACTGGCTTATACAAACTTGGCTCACTACCCTATAACACATATTTACAAATCATTTCATACATCAGATTTACAAAGGCTCAGCCTTGGGGACATTACAGAGGTTGAGGAAATCAAAGAGGATAGTCATGTCTCCCTTGCATGCATGATTCATTTTGATGATGATAAATTGGAAAGAATTCCCATGCATTTGAATCCTTTACTTTCTCCCTCGGTGCATGGTATTTCTTTTCCTGATTAAGAGATCGTAAATGATGACCTTGTAATGCTTAAAGAGCCCATTAACTCCACCCTCTTCATCAAAACGTCTAACCGTCATTCGAATGTTATGGATCATGCACATGTTTTCAATATCAAGCCGAAATCCCATATTGTTGGTTGGCACGTCCTACAAGATGGTGGTCATTTTATTGGGTATTAATAGGCTCACTACCCTTGCTACATGCACTCGTTGGTTGACAGTGTGATCAATGTGGTTTATGCATCATCTTTCAATTCATGAATCATACATCTAAAATAGATGATGCATTTCTCTATGTGAAATGTCATCCCACCTGACCCCAAGAATGCTCTCCCTTCCTTTTGTACATAAATAATAAATTGGGCTTTTCTTTTTAGTTATTTAGTTTTTTGTTTTTTTACATTTCTGTCATTTCATTTCTATTTTGTAGTGGTTTGATTTCTTCTTTCTATTTTTAACAATTTCTTGCTACTTTTACTTTTCGGTCATTTTATTTCTGTTGTTTTAAATTCTGTGATTTTATTTCTGTCATGATTTTTATTGCTTTTCATCTTTTAGTTGATTTTCGTCAAGAATAAGATGTTGGGTCACTTATGCCACAGTGACACTCCTGCAAAGAATTTTTGCCAATAACAATCAAGCTTACATATATGTGATGATGTCTCCTCTGAAGGGGCATGGAAATTGTCATATACTTCCACTATTGTGTTATAAGGAATTGATTATTTCCCACTTCTTCTTGCCATTTCTTCATCCATTGAGATTTTAAGAGCAAGTCTAAAATTTCTCCTCGTTGAAAGTTAAGAGCAGATTCCAGTTGAATGATTATGCATATAATGGTAAAAACCCCTCATACTTAACACTTTTCATGAATTATTCCCAAATTCCCGGTCATCTTTCCATTAAATCCGCTCACTTCCCCTTGTTGCGTATTCTTAAGGTTATTATCCTTGGTTTGTGAAACCATGAGTTCTGAGTTATAATATGTTAAAAACAAATTTCCCCGGGGATTTGCTAGTTTGTTGACGATTGAAAACATCAACGTAATTTCTCCCGCAAAGTGTTTCTAAAGCCTATTATTATATATGACTAAATAATGCTAGTAGGTGGGACCCCCTTGTAGCTTTTGAAGATCAGATATGTTCATTTTCAATGTTATGATGATGTGCTACAAAGGTTCACATGGTTGATGAGAATATAGTTGTCATTGATATGAGTTAAGCTTTGGGATGTTGTTCCTTCATGATACTACCACCTGCTATTCATTTATGGTATTAGTTCTTCTCACACCTGCACAACAAATATGTTAGTGAAAATTGCAGAAAGGCATTTTGAGGAAAAACAAAATACTATATCTGATGCAAAGGAGACCTAGCTTTGCAATACTACATGCATAAAGTGTTTGTTGATTATTGTTAGACCTTAGATAACAAGCATATGGCTATAAAAAAAATGTTAAATTACACACACACACACACATATATATATATATATATATATATATATATATATATATATATATATATATATATATGGTGAATATTTTGGTGGCGCATTTTGGCAAAGTGATAATACGATGGTTATGTTATGTTTTAGATTGATATTGATCAGGCTATGTGTGATGATTCTATACATGATCGTTTATATTGTATAATGTTCAAGAGATTTATTTGAGTTATATTGGGGATATGAACATGGGTGGCGCACTTGGCAAGGTAACTACGCGAATGGTTGAATTATGTGGAACTTGGATTATGTTGTGTTTTAAGTGGTTGATATTCTCGATGCATGGATTGATTAATGTTGTTAATGGGGGCTCGTTGGCATGAACTGTGGAGTAAATGAGATATGGGTGGAGGCGACGTGCATTTACTGTGCATCACCTTTACCCTTCTTGTTGGCTACCACCCTAGTCGGATTATTGTTTGATTTGGTTGTTGTGTTTACATTCTGTATTTTTAGTAGGGTGAAACCGCTCGACCACCTCTCATCTTAAGGTTTTCGATTAACATGTATGTATATTTTGGCCATTCTTGACTTCACTTTGGTTATGAAGTATTTTTGGCTCAGTTGTGTGGGTTTGTGTTTGTCCTGAGTGTTGCAACTGTGTGGAATTTTGGTTTTGAATGGAAAATGGATGGTTTTTCTTATAGTTGTTTGAATTCATCAGAGTTGGTGGTCTTCTTAGGTGATAGCTTGTGTTACCACCACATTGGTTAAAAGGGTTTTTATAAATCATGGCTGGATGGTTGTCTTCGCTATTCTTGGGTTTAACTAGAGATATGTTTTCTTGTTCATCCTTGTCAAGAACTGTCTCCCATTCGCAAGCATCATAGTCCTCTTTGTGCGTACGCATTTAGCCTCGAAGTTTCACCATGGTTGGTGCCTTTCCTCCTATGATGGCTACTGTACAAACCCTTAACCCTCCATACTAGAGTCGCATAGGGAGTCTATCGAGCCTATTAAATTGTTCCCGATTATTGTGGTCTATTACTTCGAATGTGGGTTCAATTGTTGGTCGTATAGCGGTCATGTCGGTATAGATTTTCGTCACTACCTCTGTGACAATAGCATGATATTTACATTGCAATTTTCACTCCTAAAAATTCACAGTTACCAGCCCGATGACAAAGAACTCAGTTGTTTTAATGGAAGGGCCTCTGCCCGTTTCGATTGGGTGTGTGGGCATACACAACTTGTTCAATTAATGAGTTTTTCCTTAGCAGAGTGGAAAATTGTTGGTTAATGAATAGTCACTATTATTTGTGCTTATGATGTTTGGATAATGGTTGGAATTGGTTACAAGGGTTTGGTTTTGTTCACACAAAGCACGTCCTGTAGATGAGGTTTTGCAAAGTAGATTATTGGACTGGATATATCTACTTCATCTTTTGTTGTTAATAAAATAAGCATGGGTATGCACGACCTAGTCACTCACAGGCGACTTAATAGATAGCCCAAAATGATGTTTTGAGTTATTTCGTGGTCATATGTAGCTGAGTGATTACTAGAAATATTACACTATGGGATTCTCTTAGTTGTGCACCATGTGTAGTATGGATGACTTGTTTTATGCTCTGTGATACCCTCTGAGTTTTAAGTGTGTTATTTATTGCAATTAATCACTGTTGATGACAGTTGTGTTGGATATTTGGCTCGGCTTTTAAGTCGCATTGAGATGTTTTACAGTGGCATGGTTACATGGTTTCGAAAATTTACTTCTGCATAGCCTGTGTCTAAATGATGATTTTTTCTTGTATAGTCAATTACCTTTTTAGGCATGGCATGTGAGGTTTTGATTATTTTGATCTCCTACTGCATATATGTATATGGGAATGAATATCATTACAGATCTTGATTGGCTGTATTACAAAAGTAGTGGCTTCATTATTATTTTTTGGGAAACAATACTTTCAATTATAGGTGTGGATTGGGGAAATGTATGGCAATAGTGGATGTTAAAGATTACAGATTGAGTACTATGTTGACTATTATTAAATTCATAATGTGTGAATAAAGGGAACAAAACCTCTTACAAATTGATGAAATACTTTTGTTTTGTAATGGCACTATGTTGGATATTAATGGACAGTGAATTTAAGAAAATACACAGGAATTATTACTCAGTCATCTGATTGTTGGTTGATGCATATTTTTCTTATTGCAAAAGATGTTATGGATTGCTTGATTAATCTCATGAACAAAAAACATTTTTTCTCCCCCATCATTATCTCATTTTTCCGCTAATTACAACCCCCTCACATATCCCAGATTCATTTTTTTCATCCCCTGTTCTGATATTGATTACAGCTAAGAACATTTTGTGTTAAATGGATGAAGTGGTAGTGTCTTGAGTGGATTGCAGTAAATTTTTTTGGGTTGATTTACAGTTGATTGTTGTTGTCATTGAGCAGTGAGAATTTCTTCTCCCCTTTCACTATATTATATTTTTGCTCAATACAAACCCCTCACGTATCCCAGAACACAGTTTCACCTCCCCTTCTTGTTGATTAACGTTAGAACAATTTGTATGGATTGGATTGCATGATCTTGATACATTATGAGCCAAATCTATTTCGTATTTTTAAGGAGTTGTCATGCATGGTTATTTAAAAGATTATTTGCTAATTGTTAACATATGCAGGATGAGTGTTTTTCAGTCAGGGAAGCCATGGATGAGGAAACAGAGGTAGAGGTAACTAGAACCAAGGCCCAAGAAGGCCTAGGTTCTCTATACATTTTGATGTTGATTCAGAAGAGCTTGTCCAATTATTGCATGCTAGATTCTTTAATTGGATTGGGCAGGGAATAGTCCAACCGAGGCCTGAAAGGCCTCTTTTCCAAGCCCCCGACATCCTTGTGCCTCCTCATGTATCTTTACAGCCTGAAGTACTGGAAAATGATGGGTGGCAGGAGATTGTTCACCCAGAAGCCTCCCAACACTGTGGCTGGCCAAATTTAACCTTGCCTTCTCCTCCACCTTTGAACCCCATTGTCCAAGTTGCCCCTAACCACTTTCCAGTACAATCCTCCCACACCAGCAAGAGATTGAAGACTGAAGCCCACCAAGCATTTGCTAAAGGAAAAGCTATTGCTGCCTCTTCTTCACCCTCTGATGACTCTAACAAATCTGTGTCTTCATGGATGCATTTGAGGGATGATTTTTCCCATGTGGTCAGTGAGATAAATCCTAAAGGCTCTACCCAACCCAAGGCAAATTCAGGGAAATCAAGAGGTGATAGCAGCAACCAAGGAAGGGTTGCATCATAGACTAGAAAATATGTCTTTTGTTCTATGTTATTTATTATTTTATGACAGTGGAATTCATGGATTTTGGACAACATGTTTTATTTTGGATACACGAGTATTATTTTCAAATTTCATGAGCTAAAAATGCCAAAAGTAAATGTGTTTGAGGGGAGGCACAAGGGGTGTGTTTGCTTAACTAATGGACTATGTTATGATGTTATGGTTTTTATGAACTAAGGGAGTCACAAGGGGTCCCACCTACTAAAGTTAGTTGAGTCTTGTGTTAGCTTAACTAATAAGTTGGTTCAACTACTTCAAACAATTCTAATTTGTCACAAGGGGTGTGTTTTCTTAACTAATGGATTATGTTATGATGTTATGATTTTTATGAACTAAGGGAGTCACAAGGGGTCCCACCTACTAAAGTTAGTTGAGTCTTGTGTTAGCTTAACTAATAAGTTGTTTCAACTACTTCAACCAATTCTAATTTGTTAAAAGCAGAAGTAAGGGGAGGAACAAAGGGAAGATAGAAGCACAAAACATGCTAAGGTTTTCTCTTTGAGTTATGTTGAGACAGTTCAGTTTTCATTCATTCATATATTCATCATAGCCTAATTCTCTTTTATGATGGGAGGATCTTATTGTAGATAACAATATTCAGGGTTGAATCAAATCATTCAGACACTTGTTCTTCAGAGGTGTTGATCTATCTTTGATAGTCTGTGTAGACTTGTATGTTTGTGAATTAATTTTCATGACTGATAAATGCTATTGTGCAAAGTCGAGTGGGAAACAATATGTGGCAAGTTGATCCAACTTTTAGAATTCAGTTTTGGTTTTCTATCATAGGTCCTTTTGTGTGTTCCATCAGTGATTTCTAAGTTTGACTTTGGTCCAAGATCTCTTTGTGAAGTTTTGTAAAGACAATGACTCTTTGGTGAATTGGAATGAAATAAAGGATTGCTTTACATCTCATCTATCTTGATTATCATCTTAGTGTCTTTACTTTTGTTCTTACATTTATCTCAACAACTGACATATTCATAAAATTACATAAAAATTGAATTTCCAGCAAGCTTTTTGTTGATAAAATACTAGCTAAGCACTCGTAATTAATACTTGTTGTTAGGATGTTATTTTGTTGGCTATAAACATAGGGTGATATTCCCGTCTACTTTAACTTAGCCAAGTAAAGTATGGAAATTCTTGCGTAAGATCAATTCATATATTTTCCTCAACACCACCTTCATAAAGCACACAACTCTTTTTACTACTCTTTACTGTAAGTTATCCAACACTTAGCCAAATATATGAGTTACCGCGAGTTCACGGGTTCGTGGGTTGGTGAGGGTTGGTGATGTTTATTTCATATTATATGAGAGATACCATCATAGTAATTTTACACTGATCACATCCTTTTGTTCCTTATCATGTCCTTCATCCAATTATTCCACCTCTTTCACTAGAAAGGTTTAATCGAATAATGATAACTCCTTTTTTCTTCTTACCAGGTCTTGATGATCCTTTTTCCACCCACCGTCTTCTTTCTAAAATATTATTTATTGTATTTATTTTCTTTATGGTTCGCGGGAGTCCCAATCCTAGTCTTTAAGAAAAACTCATTTACAATTTCAAGAATATGTAATAAACTATATATTTTTGGAAATTTCAAGAGAACTACATCGGGAACAATCTTGACTGTGCTTTGTAACCTTGTTTTCAGAATATAAAGTATTTGAAGTTGATCTATCATTATATTTATTTGATTCACCCATGTATCCACTATGTTAAAGCTCTCTTATGCATGCAGATCATCTAAGAGAAGCTTTCCAAGATCACCGTACTTTTGTTGAGTTAAGAGGTTAGGAAGGTTGGTAGTGTGACAAATATTTTGAAAATGAGATCTAATATGGGTTAGGATGGACAATCTAAGAGAAAGTGATTTTCATCTTCAACCTTGTTAGTGTCACAAAGATGACACACTCTTTCATCCCATGGCGTTTTAGGAATTGACCAACACCTAGTTTTACTATGGAGCTCGTGAGAATTCGTTCTTATCTTAGCAATGTTTATTTTTTTCTTTACACTTGGAAAAACAGATAGATAATTTTGATCTTATAGATTAGGGTTGATTACATCCTTATAATAGCTTAATATTTTTTTTTCCTCTAACTCTTTATCATGCCACATTTTCTCCTTAAATTTTGATTTGAGGATTTTTTTAATAGTTTCTTTATTCTACAAAATGGTGTCTTCCATGATTCCCCAATAGTTTAGCCAAGACCGGGCGTCTTTATGCCATCCTCGCTTGAGTCAATAGTGGTTATGACTTGATTTTGAATCAATTTTAGGTAGCCTCTTGTCTTCCATGTTGTTTAACTTGTTCTTATACATTAGGTATCTAGTTGTAGCCATGCTCTCAATGGGGGGGAGGCTTATTTCTAAGAGGAGGATGGGATAGGGCGTATTTCCTTTAATTTTGATATTATAGGTTATTAAATTCCTTTGTATTTGCTCTATCTTTCTCCAGGATTCATGAGAGATACTACAACCCCAAAATTCACATGAATAAAGAATAACAGGTGTAACAAGAATCTCAAAGAGGATTTTCTTCTTATCCCAACTCCAAAGATCAACTGATTTACAATTGTTTTCAAGCCCATAATAAGCTTTCCATCCCCCAATAATCCTTTTCTCAATGCTATAATTCCAATTGAGCTTTTGGTGATTATCAATTCCAAGATATTTGTATGAAGTCACTTCCTCCAAGTTGTTGTTGTCATATACAAAGGTATCGTAAGGGATCTTATTAGATTTAATAATCATGACCTTAGTCTTATTAGTATTAACA